>CATNEM010000355.1:0-87500 GCA_950096795.1 Macrostomum cliftonense | reverse complement strand
GTGAACACAGATTTTACTTAAAATTATTTAGGCTTTCAAAGTATTTCAAAGCACTGACCTCATTCTTTAAAGACCGAAATGCACTTTTCCCGAAATGGGTAGCAACTGATCCGACAGAAAATAAAATAGCAAATTACTGCTAGCCTGCAGACTCCCCTCAGTATTTAATTGCCTATTTAGCAAATAGATAGAGACGCACCGAAGGTTGAGGAAGCTGTGTGAAAGCTTAACCCTGCTACCCCATCTGGCCTGTGCTTTGCTGATAGCACCGCCCATCTTTCTCGAGCCTTCACGGGCCACGCACGGTGGCTCTTAATCTTCTCTAAATTGTTTCTCGGGCAAGCCAGACTGCTACGTACGTCTTACCGTTCAGCCGGGTGCACGTTTCGATTCTGAAGGGGGGAAGCTGTGCGCATCCAGCGCGTTCATAGCGGCCAAGCATGCAGAGGACAATAACTTGAAGCTTGGGCTATTCTTGCACTGTTGGAGCATCTTTTAGTGGTTTGCGATAGAGTTGCGAGCAAACTAGAAAAACTCATTTGATTTTGCCAGTGCGTTCATTATTATACAAGTAGATTGTGCTTCCTTTCACTAAGCGAAAACTCATGGGGAGGTGCGCATAGATAAGCAAATCAGCCAACGAGTGGTCGGCGTTAGTTCGCCGGCCGTCTGGGCGCACCCACCACACCACTAGGTGTTGTACACATTTTTTCCTTCAATTTTAGCAAAGCTGAAGTTCAATTTAGACAATTCAAAATTCAAATTCGACAATCTATTTTAGTTTCCAAGTCGACCTTTCAATTTAGACAACATGCAACCAAATTCGCCACTGGATATTCAATTTAGACACTTCCCGAAAGACGCTGTCAATGTTTATGGTAAAAAGCGACCACGGGGCTAAAATTCTATTCAAATTAGACAAACCAGTCAATTTCGACCATAGAATTTAAGTTTCTGTACCCGTTTCGCTCTCCAAACTGACAGTCACTTTTTCAGCCTTCTGTACTTTCCAGTCAATTTTTTCTGTAAACAAACAATTGGACACCGAATCTGACGGACTCCTTGAGGAAGAAGGAAGCGGAGAATGGAGATCTGACATCGAGACTGAAGAGGATGAACGAGAAGAAAGAAGAGGCCCGTATAGAAGGATTTGTGTAGTAATGAAGATCGGCAACGTCTGCTTGACGCGCACGAGATGTCCAGGATTTCGTCCACCTAGCTCAACTGATGAACATCAAGCGCTCTACTGCATACTCAATTGTTAGATCTGAACGGAGGGAGAAGAGACCTAAAGGGGGTAGAAGACGTGTGAAGTTTGAATACACAGGCGAATTTGGTTGCAGGTTTTCTAAATTGAAAGGTCGAGTTGGAAACTAAAAATAGTGTCGTGGCGTTTGCTCCTCATTATCACCTCACTCTCACCCCTCTCCAGATTGCGTCACCTCATGATGTTCTCATTTTCAAGGTTATCATTTCATCTGAAAGAGTGAGGATTCCAGTCTGCTTTAGGCTTTTCAGCCTTAGTAGACTCCCGTATCCGGCCTTTGGCCTTATCTCCCGAGCCTGATAGCTCTGTTCAACCGCTACTTAGCCTGGTCCCATCACTGGGGGTGTTTTACGAACAGTTAGTTAGTTCTTCTAACGAAAGTTAGGTCTTCTTTTATCAGCTATTCGAGTGTAATTTAAAGACGAATTAGTCACTTAAACGAATGTAAAGTGACTTCGAATTCGTCTAAGTAAGTGAAATTCGTCAGTGCAAATTCAGCCAGATCAGAAAGAGTTTCGCTTTATTTATGGTAAGAAAAGAGTGTGACTTTTAAATTTAGGTATGTTACTGGTAAATTTAAGTAAGAAAATGAGTGAATTTCGTCTCTGGAAAAGTAGCCCAATTTCTTGAAATCTTCATTTCAAGCTTTGATTGTTGTCAGACATGACGATATTTTCAACAAGGACGAGACTGGAGACAACTCGCAATTGAACTGGATATCAAGAGAACAGTTGCCAGTGACATCATCAGGAGATATGTTGATGAGGGTAGGATTGATCTTAACGCGCGTGGAGGTGCTGTGAGACCAAAGTTTTCTGAGGAGATGCTCTGGGCGTTGACGAGGTACGTGAAAGAGAAGCCGACTGTGACCCTAAAAGAAATGCAGCAAAAGCTTGTTGCAGATTTTCCTGCTGCTCCTGCTGTGACAACGCAGGCAAACAGTCGCCGGCTTGATGGGACTTTTTGCATTACATTGAAGGATGTACGACGAGTTCATGGAAATTGGAACAGTGGCGTGATAAGAGGCTAGATTTCTACACATGACCGGGATGCTGGAGACCGGCCTGCTTGTAAGGAATTTGATTTACGTAGACGAGTGTGGGTGCAACCTGCGGACGGCACGAACTAAAGGATGGGCGGACTTTGGCGATCGTGCAGTAATGATTGCTAATGCGCAGCGTGGGCAGAATCTGACGGTTGCACTCGCTGTTAGCCTGCAGTTGGGACTAGTCCACCACCGCATTTTCGTAGGTGGCTTTACAGCAGAGAGGTTTCATGAGTTTATGATTGAAGTCGGGACTCTTGTTGATGATGAATTCACGGCACTTGCTGACAACGCCAGAGCACACAGAGCTGTGAATTTCGGAAGTCCTGACCAGAAGCTTCAGTTCTTGCCACCTTATTTGCCTTTCTTGAACGCCACTGAAATGGCAATTTCTTGCATGAAGGCGGCCTTGAAGCAGCGCATGACTGACCCTCAAGTCGTCTTTGAAGTTCAGGATCGTCAGGCGGCTGTGGCAGCAGGTGAGACCCTGCAGAACTGGCGTTTTCGCATTTTGAGTCGAGAAGTGGAAGCTGCAATTGTTGCGATCACGGAGGAGAAATGCCGACAATGGCATGAATTCACGCTTCGTTACGGACCGCACTGTCTGGCCCACACAGACATTTTGAATTGACAAAATTTGTTTACTAAAGAAGATCTTTCGTGACTTTAAAAGTCTGTTTTCCTGTTCTTGTCCTGTTTGTTCCGTTTCTGTCAGTGCAACAGTACACACAGGTTGCACTGACGAATTTCACTACTTAGACGAATTTGGAAGTCACTTTCTCTGAAAAATTACTATAGACACTAATTCTCTTCGCCTTGAGGGCTATATACTCGTAGTTTTGCATAGGCTGACGAATTTGAACTCACTTTTGACGAATCCGTAGTCGTAGTGCGCATTATGTCAAATATATATATTCAAGTATATCATCGGATTAATCTCTTCCTGCAGGAAATTTCTGCCCCGATACGAGCGCAGTTTCAGTTTCAGCCATGAAAATACGCGGCCGGTCAATCAGCTGCAGCCCCAGTAAGTTGAATTTTAATGTACGTTTGATTGTATTCACGCTTCGGAACAAATTTTGATGCATTATTACGAGGCGAGCTCGCACTCCGCGGGAGATATATGGTCTGCGGTCGCTTTCACACAATTCACCGCAAAGTCGTGAACAATCGGGAGTAAGTAAACCTATGCTAGGTGGAATTCTTACTATCAGCATCGTTTAGAAAAGCTGATTTTTCGTTCACGATTTTGGGTTTACTCCCGACTCACCGATTCCCCATTTGCGGAACCCTTATCCCTGACAGCTCGCCATACATGGGTGCACACTTTTCAAACAGAAAATTTTCAATCGGCAAGTTTTAGCTGCATGGATGAAGGAATATTGTCTGCAACCCTGTCTACCTCATGACAAGGACTTTGTTTCATAAACTTTGAAGAGCTTCACAGTAATGTTGGGCATGCGTAGGCAACCCGCGGCAGTTGATAAGGATACAGACTCCGAAGCCAGTGAACAATGACAATGGAAGACAATGAAAAAAATGAACCTCACGTAAGGGATTGTCCCCTTAAACTGGTTGGATTGAGATCCAATCTTTAATTTTATGTCGAAAAAACTGCACATTTGTTATCTCCACAGTGTATTTTGTCCCGAAAATTGGACTCCAAAAGTGACCCGTCCTTCTACTTAAGGTTCCCTAACTAAAGTTCAAGCCGGTAAAATTTATGAAAGGACATATTTTTTAATTTCATAGTACAACGCTCAAGCGTGCAGTCAAGCAATACAAAAAACGGTGCAGTACTCGTTGAGGTTGAGGTGGATGGCAAAGACTCGCGCCGTTTCTCTAGATACATCAAGAGAGCTTGTACAGGACACTTTTCAGCAGTGTCGATCATCAGCGACTCCTTTACATCGTCACATGCGTCCCGACCGAGTGTGTTGCCTACATTCTTCACTTTACCAGCCAACAGGCGCACTGCACGCTTCCCATCAGACATCGTCTCGAAAACGAAGCTGTCTTCCTTCAGACCTCTTAGCCATTCGCGACCGCGATTTCCGAAGTAGTAAATCAGGTTGTAATAAATCTCGTGCAGCAAAGCCGTCGGAGACTGTCCGTCAAAGTATCGAGATAACTTCTCCATGTGCGCAGCATGTTCAATAGCTTGGAAATGCTTCGCGCGACCGACTTCGGAAATAAACTTCCTCGCCATTGCCTTTAATGTCGCGTTTGCAGAATAGAAACCATCGCCCTCAATGATGTTTAGCTGCCTGGCTCGCATAATGTAACGGAAAATAGCTGCACACATGCAGATTAGCGATGCTGGCGAATAATATCCGCCGTCAGTCCTACGTGCCGTGCCATAGAATAATCGGAGGACACGATTGACCTTGTCCGGCTCAGCCGTCATTAAGTCAATATTCAACGAGGGTGTCGAAGCTATGAAGTTCACCAGCTTTTTCACGTACTTATCAGTCTGACGTCTGGTACCGGCACTCGTCATACTCCCTTCTAGCTCGTCTATCGATTTCTTTAGATCTTCAACGCTCAGCAAACTGTCGAACATGCCGTCAATGTCAATATCATCCGGCAGCACAAACTCGTCGTCCACATTTGCAGGTTGCTCGATTTGTTTTTCAGCAAAGCGCTCTTCGGTTTGATGTTGTAGGATAATATCAATCCGTGAAGATGACATTCCAGATATGGCTTCTCCAGGCAGTTGCTTATAGTCAACGTAATAAATACGCTTAGCTGACGAAGCCATGGTATCGCTGGAGGTCGTTAACTGCGCTCAGGTCCTACATATACTCGTATGTCTATGGCAGTCCTTCAATTTTTCCGATGAAAATAAAAAAAACAGTGCAGTAAATGGATGTCTATGGCCAAAAGTCAAAGACTTCGCATTTTACAATGTAGGATTCATACATTAATTTTGCGTGCTGGTCTATGACACTCGTCTAACACTAAGTGTCAATCATACACTATCTAATAGAATTTATGGGAGAATATCCCAAATCTAGACAGCTTTGGCCACAGACGCAGTTTTAGATGAGCAATCCTTTCTTTTCCTTCCTTTTGGGAGGCAGATCTTGCGTGTAAGCCAAAATGGGCTGCAGAAAGCTACGCGAAATTTACGTCTGTTACAAATCACCCTTTAGATTTATTCATCTGGATTTGATAAATGGCCGAGGCAAATCCAGATCTTCTACTATACTAAATGTCTAATGTGGCTGCTGGGTGTGGAACGATGTAGAGCTCGAACGGCTCAACCGATTTTGATCAAATTTGCGCCAAAAGATTGCAAATTCTTTGAGGATGAGACGGTGAAAGTTTGCAAGCTCTGCTCCAAGTGGAAGGGGATTAAATATTCGAAAAACGAGTTTTTCCTATGCTTTCAATGCGAGGCCAACAAAGGTCAAACTCGGCACTGTCAGAATGGTGATTTTATTTTAGATTGCGTCAGAAAGTTTTGTGCTCAGTTAGTGAGTGAGTAATGCTTAAAACCTGCGCTGTCCAATTTGTGATTTGAAAAGGTTGCGTCATAAAGCTAGAGTACATTGCTCCAAGTATAGCTAAATTAGATTGCGTCATAAAGTTTCTGCAATAAGTTGCGCAAAGCGAGGCCATGAATGGTCAATCACTGCACTGTCAAATTAGTGATTTAATTTAAAAAGGTTGCCTCGTAGAGTTAGAGCCCACAGTCCCAATCACTGCATTGTCAAAATTTTGATTGTAAAAACGTTGCGTCATAAAGTTAGAGTACACAGTTCCATGTTTGGCTGAATTGTGTTGGCAGTAAGTGAAGATTAAAATTTTCGCACCTAGCTAGAGTACACTGTTCCAACTTTGTCTGACTGGTGGTGCCAAGGGTTAAGAGAAAAATGCTCAGGCATTGTGTGTACGTTTCTTTAGTAATGATTTTTTGCCTAGCTAGAGTACTGAACTTGGCAAATTTGGCTTAAAAGAGTGAGCATATATAAGAAGCCATGTGGCAGCCCTGCAGTCAAATTAGACCATTGATGTATCGTGTTAAAATCGTTGCTATTAATTCTGCTTCATGGAGAAAAGTACATGTTATAAGTTGAGGTGTCGAAGATAAGTCTTTGAAATGTTAATGCAATGATTGAGAGCTCGAAGCCAGCAGTATATTTATTGGCACAGTAGCCAAACGCAAGCAGAAAGTAAAAGCATAAAAAAGAGAAGGATCTGGGATGGGCTTCTTGGCTCAAGAACTTAGAGCCATAGACAATACACAACACCCCGACCAATGATAAGAAATACAGTACTTTTGCAGTTATCTATCAAGGGTATCTTTCACTAGTTCTTTAAACAATGAAACTAGTGATACATCAGCCTTTCAGGTGGTTTTCGGATTCTGGTGCTTCTTCTGAGTTCAGAACTCGGCTTGTCCTCTTCTTTGGGCTGTGCAAACGATTCTGCATCGAAGACTATGCGCTCAGCCTCAGTAGTCTCAGTAGGATTGAGTTCTTGGGGCTGCGAAGTTTCATGGTCCACAGTCCTGGCAGTGATGTCAGATTGATGCACTAACCGGGCTCCGCTGTCGAGAAATGTATTGGACCCGATTCTGGATTCAATCTGGTCAGGAATTTTGTTAGGCTTTGATTCCACACGAATGTACACTGGCTTAGCAGGTTCTGTCGGCGGGTGAAACTCTGTCACAGAAGCAGAAAGTAGCGTGCGCGGAATTTTCAGGAAGACTTGTCCGGCTGGGATAGCTCCGATCGCCGATGGTGTCGTATTGTGTGTCAGACAGAACGCAGTGATTGAATGTTCTACGTCTCCTGATGATCTATTTAGCGAAAGTTTCAGCTCTTGAATCACTCGCTCGACCAAGCCGTTTGATTGATGATGTCCTGGAGGCGTGAGAATTTGCTGAACTTTGTTTTGTCTCAGAAAACACTGGAATTCTTCAGAACGAAAGTTAGTTCCATTGTCAGTGACGAGAAACTTTGGTAGACCAACATATTTAAAGGTCTTTCTGCAAGCCTTGATGACAGATGAAGAAGAGAGAGTGCTGAGAATCTGCACGTCAATCCAGCGAGAAAATGCATCAATGAATACAAATAGCTTCAAGTCTTTGTACATTGCGATGTCGACGTGAACCCTTTCGAGAAATTCCTCAGCGTCCGTCCAGCTTGCTAGATTAGCATTAGGCTTCTTACGTGCGTGTAACTGACATGTGGCACACTTCTGCACGAAACTGTTAATGTGCAAATCCATGGATGGCCACCAGAAATACTGTCGTCCGAGCCGAATCATTCGCACGATGCCGTGATGATTTTCATGGAGCAATTTTAGAATATCGAGCCTCATTGCGACGGGAGGTACAATACGAATGCCTTTGTAGACGATCCCATTCTGGATTGTGTATTCAGATCGATCTTTGCTATACGGCTGCATAGATCGAGGAGGGTACGCTGGCCAACCTTGAGTAACGAACTTTTTCAGCATCAGAATCTCGGGATCCTTAGTAGCAGAAATTCTCTGAAGAAGTGAATCGGATTGTCGGAACTCTTGAAGACTGTTGATCTCCAGCATGTTAACGAAGTTAGTCTTTGCGGCTTCTTTAGCACTTGGCAGTCTGGATAGGGTGTCGGCAGCGAGCATGGTCTCACCTTTCGAATACAACACACTGTAGTTGTATGCACTTAGAGTAAGTGCCCAACGCTGCAAGCGAGCAGAAACACGCTCTGAATTTTTCCCAGGGTTGAAGATGTACATCAGAGGGCGATGATCTGACAGGATTGTGAAGCTACGCCCAGCGAGAAATTGGTGAAAGTATTTCACGCCTTCAACTATTGCCAATGCTTCGCGCTCGATGTTTGAGTAATTGGTTTCTGCTGGTGTTAATATTCGACTGGCTAACCAAACAACCTGTCTTTGGTTCGCGTCATGAGAAAGTACAAAACCAATGCCGTCTTTAGACGCATCGCAGGTGAGGTATAGCGGTCTCGAAATGTCGTATGGAACGATGCTTCCACGAGCGATGTTGGCTTTCAACTTATTAAATGCGTGTCTGTGTGTCTCTGTCCAGCTCCATTGTACATGCTTCTTGAGGAGATGGTAAAGAGGCCTAGCAGTTAATCTTGCAAAACAGTCCATAGTGACGAAGGGTTGATATAGCACTCCGTAGCTTGTCTTTGTCCCGGGGTTCTGGTAATTCGGTTAGAGCCTTCATCCGATCAGGATCCGGCTGCAGTTGCCCATTTTGAAGGATGAAACCGAGAAACTTGACGCTTTCTTTGCACTCTTGCGACTTACGAGTGTTGATTTTAAAACCATACTGTGACAATCGGTTTTTTACCATGGACAGAATTCTGTGATGTTCTTTCAGATCTGGAGTTCCAATAATTATGTCGTCCTGGTACGAAGCGACTTTAGGAATGTCGCGAAGAAGCTTGTCCATCACTTCTTGAAAAATCAACGGTGCCGCGGAAATCCCGAATTGCATGTTGCGAAATGCAAAATGGCCGATGTGGGTGGAGATGCAAGTTAGTTTTTGACTTTCTTCTGACAAAGTGATTTGTAGGTATGCATCCTCCAGGTCGATGACGGAGTAATACTTTGCGTTCGGGATGGCTTGTAAGATTTCTTCTAGCTTGGGTAGCTTATAGCGATCCGCGTCAATGAGTCTATTGAGGGTCACTGAGTAGTCACCGCAGATTCGCACTGGTCTTGCTGACCCTTCGGGCTTCAGGACGGGCACAATTGGACATGAAACCAGCGGATTTTGCACTGGATAAATGATTCCTGCGCTCAGAAGTCTTTTCAACTCCATTTCGACTATGGTTTTCATTGAAAATGGTAGTGATCGAGCTGGGTAGCACATACCTTCAAATGATACATTAGACTTAAGGCGAAAACTTGCTGTGAATTTATCTTCCTCGTTGACAGTGACAGGGGTGCATTTTAAGCTGGAATCCAAGTCAGGTATAAGGTGAAGTGCTTTAATAAAATTCAAACCGAGAATACTTTGCGTGTCTGGCTCTCCGACGAAAATATCTCCGACTGCGCTCTTCCCGCTGTTGTCTTGGACAGTTGCATTCCTTAGTACTCCGATAACTGCTGCCATTGAGCCTCCGTACACTTTCAGTGTCTTAGTGTTATCGCGTTGGATTTCCAAGCCGGTCTTCACAGCCAGATTGTGTGGGATCGCAGTGATTTGACTTCCAGAGTCAATGCACATAGTAGCTCTCAAATCTCCGATTCGAAACTCTTTCAACCAAAGCTGACAGCTAGATGGTGCGACCTCCACTGATAGAATGCTTCCGGTTTGATTGGACTTCACAGTTTCCGGTTCAGGAAGTAGTTCTGCGCAGTGCACGGTTTTCACTGACGAATGACATGCTGATGCAATGTGCCCTTGCTTCCCGCACTTGTTGCATGTTGCCTGCCTGAATCTGCAAGCAGATCTCATGTGACCTGATTTACCACAAGAGAAGCCCGCTCCCTTGGAGCCTTGATTACTGCTAGAAATGGGCTTAGCGCCAGACTTATGAGTAGGATTTTCGGTCCGCCTTTGAAATTGTGTTGTTGTGGATTGGAGAACTTCTTTTTACGGTGCGGCAGATGTACAGTGGCGATGGTATTTTGGGCATCTGTAGCGACGTGCACTGATTCCGATAACAGCGCTTCTTGAACGGAGAGCTCGAGCGTGAGCTGGTCCTTGGCTAGCAACTTTTGACGGAGAGGCTGGTTTGCCAAACCAAAAATGAACTGTGAGAGAATCAGTTCATTAGCTAAGTCGCCGAACTCGCACTTATTTGCTTGGCTCTTTAGACGTTCGACGAAGGTTGAGATCAACTCACCAGACTTCTGCGTCATTGAATGCAGAACGTGTCGTTCGTAGTGCAGGAGTCTTTTTGGTTTTAAGTGCTGCAGAATCTTTGTTTGCATTGTCTCAAAAGTGCATTCGTTTGAACTTATGTCTGTAGGCTTCATCAAAGTTTCGACTAGAGTAAAAGCAGTAGATCCGCAGGTAGCGAGAAACACAGCTTTGGCCTGCTCACCGGTCCGCCCAGTAGCTGTGAGGTAGAAGGAGAATCTCTTGAAGTACTGGTCCACCTCAGGGAACGTAGTTGGCATGTCTCCGAGTTTGAATTCCAACGAAGACGCCATTTGCACAGCAGGGCTGGCACTCAGGTCGGGAATTTGCACTCCGTTCTCAACAAGGCAATCTTCTGAATCCAGGAGTATGCTTGAGAGCTGAGCCTGTGCAGTTGCTGTTACTCTTGCTTAAAATTTGTTCGAGTTGATCCTCGTCGCCATGTTATAAGTTGAGGTGTCGAAGATAAGTCTTTGAAATGTTAATGCAATGATTGAGAGCTCGAAGCCAGCAGTATATTTATTGGCACAGTAGCCAAACGCAAGCAGAAAGTAAAAGCATAAAAAAGAGAAGGATCTGGGATGGGCTTCTTGGCTCACGAACTTAGAGCCATAGACAATACACAACAGTACAACAAGACAAAATCTGTTAAAAAGTCTTCCTCGAGCACAATGCTGATTGGTGAGTCTAAAAGAAGGAAAAATTTAATTATCCCTGGCTAAAATTTCTTAAGCGTGCGTCCTATTTTTGCCATGGCGTGATTATAAGCTTGATAGTCAAGCATAATGGTAGGCGCAGTTGCAAACCTATCATTCTAGGTTTCATAATTCTAGAGTTATCTGTCATCCTGTGTCAAGGTTTATTCGTCATTACCATTCAAGTCTTAAAAAGGTTGTTAAAAAAGTCCTATCCGTAATCATCATTCGAGGCTCTTTGTCATTCTGTTTTAAGTCCTATCTGTAATCATCATTCGAGGCTCTTTGTCATTCTGTTTTAAGTCCTATCTGTAATCATCATTCGAGGTTCATTTGTCATTCGGTTTTAAGTCCTATCTGTAATCATCATTCGAGTCTCATTTCTCATTCTGTTTTAAGTCCTATCAGTAATCATCATTCTAGGCTCATTTGTCATTCAGTTTCAAGTCCTATCTGTAATCATGATTCGAGGCTCATTTCTCATTCTGTTTTAAGTCCTATCTGTAATCATCATTCGAGGCTCATTTGTCATTCTGTTTTAAGTCCTATCTGTAATCATCATTCGAGGCTCATTTGTCATTCTGTTTTAAGTCCTATCCGTAATCATCATTCGAGGCTCTTTGTCATTCTGTTTTAAGTCCTATCCGTAATCATCATTCGAGGCTCATTTTTCATTCTGTTTTAAGTCCTATCCGTAATCATCATTCAAGGCTCATTTGTCATTCTGTTTTAAGTCCTATCCATAATCATCATTCGGTGCTCATTTTTCATTCTGTTTTAAGTCCTATCTGTAATCATCATTCGAGGCTCATTTGTCATTCGGTTTTAATTCTGTTTTCATTCGTCATCATGATTTCATGCTTATCAATCAACAATTTTAGCTCATATTTCGTTATAAGTCTAGGTTTATGAGTCATTCTGATTCTAGGATCTTTTTTCATCATGATTCTAGGCTCTTTTATTATCATGATTGTAGGCTCTTTTGTCATCATGATTGTAGGCTATTTTGTCATCATGATTGTAGGCTCTTTTGTCATCATGATTCTGGGCTCTTGAATAATAATGATTTTAGGTTCTTGAATAATCATGATTTTAGGCTCTTGAATAATCATGATTCTAGGTTTTTGCCTCATAACAATTTTTGGATCATGTGCTATCCTTACGGCAAAAGTTTGTTAACATGATTCTGCAATTATGTAACGTTATGATTACAGGCTAATCTGTTAAATTATTTAAGGCTTATTTGTCGCAAAAAATTGTCATGATTCAAGAGCTATAAATCATGAATTATTATGATTAGGGCTACATTGTCAACTTAATTCTAGGTCTTTGCATTCTAATGCTTCAAGTTTCATGCATCATTATAATTTAAGTCTTACGCATCATCATGATTCTATCACGACGCGGGGCTTTTACTTTATAATGATTCAAGCTTGATGTATTATTAAGATTTAAGGCGATCATGATTCCAGGTTTATGTGATATCATATAATTCAAGGATTGCGTCATAAAGTCATTTGCTAAGAGGGGTTATCAACTTGCTGAGGGTGGTTGTAAATTTTCTGAGGGTAGTTGTTAACTTGGTAAGCGGGGTTGCTATTTGCTGAGGGGGTTAGTTAATTCTCTGAGGGTGGTAGTTAACTTGCTAACTTTCTCAGGGTGGTTGTTAATTTGTTGAAGGTGGTTGTTAATTTTAAGAGGGTGGTTGTTAATTTGTTGAGGGTGGTTGTTAATTTGTTGAGGGTGGTTGTTAACTTGCTGAGGGTGGCTCTTAACTTTCTCAGGGTGGTTGTAAACTTGCTCAAGGTGATTCTAAACTTGCTCAAAATGGTTGTAAACTTGCTGGGGCCGGTTGGTTGTTAACTTACTGAGTGTGGTTGTTAAATTTCTGAGGGTGGTTGTTAATTTGCTGAGGGTGGTTGTTAAATTTCTGAGGGTTGTTGTTAACTTGCTAAGCGGGGTTGTTATTTGCTGAGGGGGTTAGTTAATTCTCTGAGGGTGGTAGTTAACTTGCTAAGGGTGGTTGTTAACTTGCTGAGGGTGGTTGTTAATTTGCTGAGGGGGGTAGTTAACTTGCTAAGGATAGTTGTTAACTTGCTAACGATAGTTGTTAACTTGCTGAGGGTGGCTCTTAACTTTCCGAGGGTGATTGTAAACTTGCTGAGATTAGTTGTTAACTTTCTGAGGGTGGTTGTTAATTTGCTGGGGGTAGTTAACTTGCTGAGGATGGTTGTTAACTTGCTGAGGGTGGTTCTTAACTTTCTGAGGGTGGTTGTAAACTTGCTCAAGGTGATTATAAACTTGCTCAAAATGATTTTAAACTTGCTGGGGCCGGTTGGTTGTTAAATTTCTGAGCGTGGTTGTTAATTTGCAAATGATTGTTGTTAACTTGATGAGGGTGGGTTATTAACTTTCTGAGAGTGGTTGTAAACTTGCTCAAGGTGGTTTTAAACTTGGACAAGGTGGTTGTAAACTTGCTGGGATTGGTTGTTAAATTTCTGAGGGTGTTGTTAACATTCTCAGGGTGGTTGTTAATTTGTTGAGGGTGGTTGTTAATTTTAATAGGGTGGTTGTTAACCTTTTGCTAAATACATGAATCTGAATCGTGTGGGTTAAATTTCTTTCGAAACGTTTTAAGTGTTTACATTCAGGACCCCCCGGAGGGGGGTCTAAGGGTGCTAGTAAACAAATCTAAAGAGTGATACGAGGGGTGATCAAAAAGTTCTGCAACCTTTTGACCTTGCGTCAAGATTACTGGACTGATCACACTTAAAATTGACGCACAGTAAGAAAAATTTGTATTTTATATCACTCTCGATTTTCAAGTCATTTCATCAATCCATTCCAACTTGGCTGACAGTTTACCATAAGCAGTTTTTAGCTTGTGCGTTAAACTGTGAAAGTCAGCTTTTGCTTCATAGTATTTTTTTCCGTGCAGCATGGCAACAGATCTTCTGACATGCACATGTATTTTACCACTGTTTCTACAAATTCCGCCTTGTCATTTCACACCATTGCCAGGCTCGTGTGTCATTTGGTTGATGCACAGTTGAGTTTTAATGGCAAGTGAACGTCTGGTCAAACCTTGACATCCGTGACCGAGACATCCATTCACAATAATTCTCACATACTTCAACTTGCAGGGAGATATGGCGGTGGAAAATCTTCCTTAGCAAGTTACTGAGGAATTTTAAATGCTTAAGTGAAGTTTCTTGCCTATGCTTTCGTAGGGGAGGCATGAAAGGGGATAAAACCGGCGCGGTGACAACAGATGCGTCGAATGCTGCTCCTCACACAGCGAGGAACACCGGATTACTTATGGAGGAAAAAAGGGTTCAGCTACATCCACCTTACTGGCTTACATTGACCCATATGACTCTACTGTATTCTCAAAACTGAAAGCTGCTACTCATGGAAGACCTTTTTTAGAGCGCTCAAGAACTGAGATAGGTGCTCAAATCAGAGTTGCAGACACTGCTTGCAATCAATTATCTTAGCTACTTCCAGATGTGTCAAAAGCGACGGAAGCGGTGCATAGAAGCTGATGAGAGATAGCTTGAGGGAATGTTATGCTGATTATGTGCACAAAATTTATTCGAGTCACATTATTAACTCACTTGCAGAACTTTTTGATCACCCCTCGTATCAAGGACACCTTAAGTAGAAGGACGGGACACTGTGTTTCTTGGAAAGTTTTTGGAGTCCAATTTTCGCGAAAAAATACACTACGGAGATAGGATACTTACAGATTTTCGGCATAAAATTAAAGATTGTGCTCGATTGGAAGCAGATGCAAATCTCATCTTTTGATATGTGGTTCCTGCCTTCTTACTCTATCGAACTATGTATGTCCTTATTTGTGAAGGATCTATCTTTAAATTATTTCCCTTGAAAAGCATTTGTCGAAGAGTATCATTTCAATAAAAAGATATTTTACCAGCTGCGCAGGTTCCGTTCCTCTTCTAATAAGTCTTGATGTTACCCGCCTGCGTAGGGGAAGAGAGAGACTATGACTAACAGGGGGATGACCATGAACCGCCAATGACCTGAGGCTGACGCTCACGGGCCTTCAGTACCACCCTGAGGATATCGACTAGAATTGGGTAGCTATTGGCCTGAGAGCAAGGTCCCACAGCTGCTCTGCTGTAGCTTAGGTGCCTTCATTGGGTCTTGGGGCATAGTAGAAGCCCCAAGGCTGCCACCACTCTGTATGACCTGGCGCACCTGATGACTCTCCAGATCTAACGAAGCCAGAGCTCCGCTCGGGTATTGATTCGGGGTTTTAGCTAAACAGCGAGGCAAGACGTAGCCGATTTAGGGGCTCTGCACGGGCTTCTATCGGGAGTGCCGGGATCATTACTGAAGGGCTTTTGGGCAGGGAGTCCTTGGAGGCGGTGCGGAGAGAGAGAGAATCCGGGAACATGTTACTAAAGGTAGTGAGGTGAGAACGTGAACTCTGATACTTTGAACGCTTCAGTGCGAGATGGAACCGCTTAACCAGGTTTTGCTATATCTACCCGCCACCACGTGCACATAGCTTCTACACCGCTCATACACTCTGCTGTGGGTCCAAGCAGATATTAACTAGCTATGTATGTTTTGTTTTTACTATAATCGCTCTATGCCATAGATTATACAAAGCGCAGGCCTTGAGTGGAAAATGGGCAGCAGAGCTGCGAAATAAAAACTCGGAGCTTTAAGAGCCACACAAGACCGGAGCATTTGTAGCTCACGGCACATAAGTATAACAAGTGCACGATTGTTTGTGTTAGTAAAGGAACACAACAGTGACGTCGCAAGCATGAGCAAGGACACACCAACAAAGTCACCAGCTACTGGAGCCGGCGGCAGCAAAGTTGTGCAAGACAAGTTGCCTTTCACCGCTGCAAAAAGAGCCGACGGAAGCCATGAAGCTGCGAGACCAAATGGCTGGACCGCAACTAGCATGGCAGACATCGAGAAACTGGAAGACGGAAAAAACTTCCAACGCTGGTTTGACCGATTTGCAATTGCCGCACGCTTCTACCGGTGGTCGGACGAAGAGAAGGCAGAAGTTCTGCTGATGAGACTATCCCCAACAGTCTACGACACTCTGGCAGACCAAATGGCACCAGATTTGCCAAGCACCAAGACGTTCGGGGAGTTGTCGGAAGCTCTGAAGGAGGTCTTGCTGCCAAAGAGCTACGTCCTGGCCGAGCGCTACAGTTTTCAAAACACGAGGCGCGAACCCACAGAATCGGTGCGGACTTTTGCTGAACGACTACTTAAGGCGTCTGACAAATGTGAGTTCGACAATCGCGATGAAAGACTCAGGGATCAGTTTATTTGCGGCTTGAATGAAAAGAACATCCTGGCAAAACTACTGGTAATGGACCATAAAAGGCTATCATTTAAAGACGCAACAGCCGAAGCCGAAGCCTATTCGTCATTAAAGGCGACTCAAATCATGCAGTCAGCCCCGACAGCAAAGGCGGAATCCGTCATGAAAGTATTCAACAAAAGAACCCCAAAGCACCAGCAGCAAAGGGGTCCGCCGAAAAAGACGTTTCCACCTGCAAACCATGCTGACTCACAGAGTGGCAAAGAACATCGATGTTCATGGTGTGGAGGTCGCCGACATGACAAGACAGCTTGCCCTGCGAATGGAAAGACTTGTAGAAAATGCGGCAAGTCTAATCACTTCGAGAAGCAGTGTCGAACAAAAGGATCCAATCAGCATCACTACGTGTCTCAAGAAAGTGAAGCACAGGATGTGCTCCATGCCAATTTCCCGGGGGGGGGGGGGGGGGGGGGAAAGCGCCGCTACTTCAGTGAAGCTCAACTGTTTGGTCAAGGGTCGTGAACAACCGGTGACTTGCCAAATAGACACAGGTGCCTCTGTGTCTGTGATGTCGAGCAGGCTATGGTCTAATCTGGGAAAGCCAAAGCTACAAAAAACTAATTCTATATTGGTTGGCTACACAGACGGACACAAATTCAAGATGCTGGGTAGACTTCAGACAACTGCAGCGTGGCAAGGAAAGAAAATATCAATTTCGTTTCAAGTGGTTCAGTCCAATCGCAATTTCGCGTTGTTGGGCAGAGACGTCGTCAACTTCAACATAGAAAACGTTTCCATCGGACACTCAGAAGAGCTGCACAAAAATGTATCGCCTAGAGAGCAACTGAAGTTCAAGGCAACTCTACAGCTTGTGGAGGGTGCCGTACCGAAGTATATTAAAGCTCGCCCAGTACCATTTGCTCTGAAAGACAAGCTAAAAAAAGAACTCGACGACCTGGTGAGAGAAGGCACGATAGAGCCGGTCAGCTTCTCCGAGTGGGCATCACCAATTGTGCTAGTAAAAAACCGAATGGTGCAATACGCATTTGCGTAGACTACAAGCAAACTGTCAATCCCCAACTGAAGAATGACAGTTACCCGTCACCAACACCAGAGGAGGCTTTCTCAGCAGTGGCCGGTTGCAGATTTTACTCCATACTGGACCTTAAAAAGGCTTACAACCAAGTCGAGCTGGATGAGGGTTCGAAAGATCTTACGGTGATGAGCACCCCATTCGGCAACTACCGCTACAATAAGCTCGTGTTCGGGATAAAGACTGCCCCGAGTATATTTCAACGCTACATCTCGGAAGTCATTCAAGGGATTGGTGGTACAGTTGCCTACGTCGATGACATACTCGTAGGTGGCACTACAAGAGACGAATTGCGATCGAGAGAAGCGGAGGTCCGTGAGCGGTTGGCCAGACACAGCTTGAAGATCAATGAGGACAAGTGCCAAGTCATGAAGAACAAGGTGAGGTTTCTGGGCTTCATCTTAGATTCTGGAGCCATTCGACCCGACGAGGAGAAAGTTCGAGCGTTGCGAAATATGACAGCTCCAAAAACTCTGTCCGAACTGGAATCACTGCTTGGTTTGATCAACTTTAGTGGAAGATTCATTCGGAATCTGGCTGGCATGATCGAACCTCTGACAAGACTCAAGCGAAAGAATGTAGATTTTTTCTGGTCTGACGAGCAGGAGAAAGCTTTTCAAGAAATAAAGCTCGCGCTCTCTTCCGATGCCGTTCTGATATCGTACGATCCACAAAAACCCGTTGAGCTGGAGTGCGACGCATCACAGATCGCTATTGGCGGTGTCCTAAGCCAAGAAGGAAAACCCATCATATTCATTAGCAAGGTTTTGTCAGCTGCCGAGAAACGCTACTCGCAGATCGAAAGAGAAGCTCTGGCCATTGTTTGGTCCATTCGTCGCGGCCACAGATTCCTCTACGGTCGAGAATTCTCCCTGATAACCGATCATCGGCCCCTAACTTTCGTGTTTGGGCAGAACAGCCAACTACCTGAGAGAGTTTCAGCCCGACTGCAACGATGGGCTATTACCTTGTCTGGTTACGATTATAAGATCTCCTACCGCAAGTCAGCCGACATGAAGTCCGATGCGCTGTCTAGATTGGTTGACACATCATCTGAAGCAGTCACCCATCATATTGGTTTCATCCCAGTATCAGAAAGCAGCCTCTTGACTATAGAAGAAGTCATCAAGTTCTCAGAAGAATGTCGTGAGTGAAAGATCTTGAGAGAGGCAATACGAACCAACAACTATCGCGACCAACGCCTTCGAGCATACAAGTCGATAGCTGCTGAACTTACTACTCAGGACAAGTTAGTCATGAGAGGTTCCGAGCTTGTGCTACCAGTTGCACTGAGGCAGCGAGCTGTTGCTACAGCCCACAGTGTCCATCTTGGAATGGAGCGGACAAAATCCATTTTGCGTGAGCAGTACTGGTGGCCAGGCATGAACAAGCTAGTGGAGCGTTATGTTGCTGCTTGTATGGACTGCAAAAGGGCGAAGCCTCATAACCGTAACTTCCGTACTGCCTGGACTCAGCCAGAGAGGCCTTGGGAGAGAGTCCATGTTGATTTTGCCGGGCCCATACAGGGCAAGTACCTGCTAGTTTTGGTCGATGCGCTATCTAATTATCCAGAAGTGCACATCACACCAGACATGACCTCTGCTACAGTGATAGAGAGGCTACGCAGAACATTCTCACAATTGGGTGTACCACAATACTTGGTTTCTGATAACGGTCCAAGTTTCTGCAGCCAAGATACTCAGGGTTGGCTGACAAGGATCGGCTGTACACCAATAACATCACCGGCATACCATCCGCAGAGCAATGGCCTAGCCGAAAGATTTGTGCGAACAATCAAGGAGGCAATCAAAGCCAATGGTTTCAGCCAAGCCACAATTTATCGCTATCTGCTATTTTATCGTTCGTCAGTCGGCAAAAGAGGATCGTCCCCCGCTGAGATCATGATGGGTCGAAAGTTACGAGTCCCTCTACAGTCAACAGCAAAATGGATTCCCAATGAGCATGTTGTCTACAAGGCTGGACAGCACAATTTGGAAGGCAAATTAGTAGTTCCTATTAGACAAAACACAGCAATAATCCGACTCTCTGATGGTCAGCTAAAAAAGGCACATCTTGACCAGTTGCACCGTTCTCCACCAACCGAGACGTCAGCGGATAGTGAGCCAAAAAAGGAAACTGCAGATATGAGCACTACTTCCGGAACGACTACCGAGCAAATGCCGAATTTGTCTATGGCCACTTCCCCTGCACCGCCTGGCGAGCCAGAGGAAAACATTGTTACGAAACCTGAGCAGCCAAGTGAGCAGCCAAGGCGCAGCGAACGGTTGCAAGCAAAGCCAAGAGTGTACTATAAGGATTGAAGCAACGTCATGATTACTGACTGAAACTTTCATGACTTCATGGAAGGAGGGAGGTGCTGTGGGTCCAAGCAGATATTAACTAGCTATGTATGTTTTGTTTTTACTATAATCGCTCTATGCCATAGATTATACAAAGCGCAGGCCTTGAGTGGAAAATGGGCAGCAGAGCTGCGAAATAAAAACTCGGAGCTTTAAGAGCCACACAAGACCGGAGCATTTGTAGCTCACGGCACATAAGTATAACAAGTGCACGATTGTTTGTGTTAGTAAAGGAACACAACACACTCATTACACACAGGCGCGCCGCCGAACGCGGCGAGCCGCCCTCGAGAGTCTGTTCGCTAGTTTCCCCTAACTTCCCCATACTTCACCGCCCAAGGTGAAAGGCTTAGCAAGCCATTAGCAGTCCAATAAAGACGGAGTGAAAAAAATTTGGTTTTAATGATGAGGCAGATTATCCTAAAGTAGCACAGGGCTAAACAACCACTCAGCGGATTAATATATTAATGTAGCCAGATAAAACATCTTTAATTTTATGTCGAAAAACTGCAAATTTTCTATCACCGTTGTGTATTCTTTCGTGATAATTAGACTCCAAAAACTTTCCAAGAAACGAAGTGTCCCGGCCTTCTTAAGGTGTCCTTAAGTGATTTCTTAAACTTTTTCTGCAAAGGTAAATAGGTTGATTGGGAAAATGAGCGAAATGACTAAACTGAGGCTATGAAGGCGTGTAGAGAGCGTTTATGGGAAAAGGGATGTATCATTTTATACTTATGCACCAATTAATTATTTTTTCCTCATTGCAGGCAACGCAAGAAAATTGTTTCTACTGCTTTTACTGACGGCGGCGATAAGCATCATGGTTATGATAAAAATCACAGCAAAATATTGGAGCTCGGGTAGCTTACCCTCTGTTAGCTCTGGATTGAGACACAAAAAGTTGTCTCCGACCCAGATTAAATGCAGCGAGCTGCCCGGCAAGTTTCCCGACTCCATACCGCCTCTGGTGCACTGGACTACAAAGGACGGTCGAATCCCTGCCAAGCTGGTGCCCATCGTGCAATCTTGGAGACGATTGATCAAAAGCAGTGTTGCGGATGAGAACTCGCAAAACTGGCACTTTATGCACTGGGATGACGCGCAAATCTCGGAGCTGATCGCCAAGCGCTACCCGCATCTCAATCGAGCATACAAAAATTTGGTTAACGGACTCGAGCGATCAGATATCGGACGCCTGGTCGTGCTGCATCACGTCGGCGGCATGTACGTGGACACGGATGTGGAACTGCTGCGAGATCTGACACCACTTATTCGACCATCAAGGCTCATAGGAGCCGAGCTTTTCTCAAAGTTCAGCTGTAATTTTGCCGTGTGGAGTCAGGAGCCGCTCGAACACGCAGTATTTGCCTTTAAGCTGCCCTACCTAATTTCTAATGCAGTGATGATGAGTCGAGCGAACCACAGCTTTCTGGGCTTCGTTTTAACGAATTGGCCAGAATGGTTTGAGAGAAACTGGGCCGCAAAGACTAACAGAACCCATTACGATGCTGTGTTAGTCACGGGACCCATGATGCTACAGGCATTCTATAACAACTACACTGCACTGCAGGAGAAAGACCGACCTGAAGACTGGTGCGGCAACATGTTGTCCGAGGCTGACGCATTCCAGCCACTGTGGGACGTCGTGCACATTCCAAAAAGACTCAAGAAGCTCTGCAGCAACAGCAGCGCGCTAAGCCAGCTGGAACAGCAGCACTGCGAGCGCCTGATTCCCACGAGGTTCGAGACCAAGCAGATACCGAGCAGCTCGTACACAGTGCACCGGTTCATGCACCTGAGCTACACGCATAAAATGAAAGTGTCTGATGCGCACAGAATTCCTTCCTTACTGCCGGTTTTACAGTGTGAAATCAGTGACAAAAATTAAGCCAAATTTCACTGATACATGCACGCTATCCAGTCTACATGTATCTGGCAGTCACTTTTCTAACAAGTTAACAACAACCATTGTGTAAAACCCTCGATAGTAAAAACAGGCTTCTAAATGGAAAGAATGTTCAGCCACATTGGGTCAAGCCTCATTCTTAAGTACTCTATTCCGTAATGTAATTTTTACAGCTGGTAAAAATGTCCTGTCGTCTGAAGTGGCCGCACATTTTTTGACACATTTAAAGAGTTTATTAAATTTTCTTTGCATGCATCCTAATATGCGAATATTTTACACTTAGAGAACAAATAAGAGAAATTAAAGAATTCATTATTAAATACTTGGCTCATGCATCTATGCCTTAGAATTTTAAACTCAGTAGCTACAGTTCTTTTTTTGAAATACCGTTTAATATAACGATGGCTTGTCGCTTCCTGTTGAATTATTTTCGGATCTTTTAAAGCCTTGAATCATTTTTTACCAAAATACCTATAATTGTAGTTCCATTTTACTAATTTGCGCGACACTTATCTATTACATAAATTCTTTTTTAGCTTTAGCCTTTCTACCTTGCCATTAACTCGTTATAGTGTTCGTATTGGTTTCCATTTACTTTTAACATCCTGTGTTTTGTAATTTGAATCTGATCAAGGAAAATTACAGAAAATACAATTACATTTACTACTGACCAAGCGGGTGTTTTGTGCCAATCATATGCCGGAACCCATCAGACTGGCAACTCCATGGCCGTGATTTCAGATGGGGTGGACTAAGCAATGCGGTATTGAGTGTCCTCGAGCAAATTCACACCCTATACAATGGGCGGGATTTTTTCCTCGAGCTGGGGCTCGAACTCACGACCTCCCGGTCATAAGGCCGAAACCCTAGCCACGAGGCTAAAACTCCTTGGGAGAAACGGATAAACAGAAAACGGAATGAAATAAATGAAAGCTGCTGTAAAGAGTAATTGCTGAGAAAAATTTCGGAATAGCGGACAGTGAGAGCTTTGTTAAATGTGTTTTGGTTGTTACGGGAATCAGCCGAGCGAGTTTATTTATGTACAAACTAAGGGAGCAAAACAAAGAGCTACGGAGTCAGAAAAAAAGCTACAACCGCACTGTTAAACTGCATCACAAAACACACGGGGATTAACACGATTTTACACGAGTTTGTAGCTTGATTTGTGCTTGGGGAAAAAATGAATCCAGACTGATGGAAAAAGGGAAAAGCGTGGCAAAAATTGCAAAGGAAATCCGGTGGCCGCCCTAGGCGTGCGCTGCTAGCATTTAATTAGTGATTTAGCATAGAAAAAGAACTCGGCGGGCCTGCAGACTGAACGCGCTGATGACATGAATACGGAGAGCAGGCAGGCGGCACGGCAAAGCCTCTATCAGAGAGTTCTGGTGTGGCAATACGGCTGACTGGAAGATTAGAGGTTGGAGGCGGAGCTGCACAGCCCGGCCAATGCGTTAATAAGCAGATTAACTAAAACAGGCGGATTAAATACAGGTGCGGGCGGACAGCTAGCGGCCCGTTATGCCTCTAATGAGAATAGAAATATTGAATAATGGCGGGCCGGTATTGCGAGCGCCGGAGCAAGTAGCGTGAGCAAGTCTGTTCGATGGGGGGTGCGGTGGCCGGTTTGGATAAAATTATTAGAAAACAAAGTGGGCTTCGCTGCGGGCAATGATTTAACAATAAAAACGGAAAGCAAAACCAAACGGACGCAAGTTTTGTCATCGCGCAAGGCCCTAATGAAAAAGAAAACGGCGGCATAAGACAAACAAAAAGACTGGAAAATTTTGGTTGACCAAGAGAAAGCAACAGGGAGGGGGGCAGCGGTAAAAGATGGCGGTGCAGGCTGTACAAATACAGAGCTAATCAGAGATCGGAGCGGGCGGAGAGGGCAGTTGGACGTCGGCAGCAACTGTTGGAACGGGACATCTGGGTCAAACAATGCACATTAAATTGAGCGTACGGTATTGGCTAGCAAAACTGCATGGAGGAAAATATGCGGTGTGCGGGCGCGCCCGAGGCCTCCGGCTGGTGTACACTGACCGCTGGCTGCCGGAGCTCCCGAGTCTTTGTTCTGCGTGATTCCTACAATCGTTAAAGTCTTTGTTCGTCCTATTAGCTGCTTGGTTGAGAAAGTTGTTGCCCTGCTTGCAGCAGTAACAAAGACCAGGCGACAGCCAGGCTGACACAGCGGAGGCCCCATCGATCGCACAAAGACACAGGAAAGAGTTAAAATGCACTCGCCAATGTTGTTGATGTTGAGAGCTCAGGAAATCAGACAGCCACTCGGGGCTAAAATTAGCTAATCTGATAAACGGTTACCATAGAAACAAACTCACGATCGGATTAAAAATAACAAGCTACAAATCGGCATGGACAACTGCTGAGGCGGCGCATTGGAAAACGCAGCGCGCATGGTGTAAAAATACAGAAATAGACAAATTTTACAGTCAGCGAGTAGCCGGCGGCGGCGACGCGCGCGATGATTCCTCGGAGCGCGGCCGGCTACTGGGGGGCCTCCGCCGCCCAGATCTCTGTGACTGCTGGCGCGGCGCCGCATGGTCTGCTAGCTGAAAGACTCTGTAGCGATACGGTACTGACGCGGGGCTGCTACTCATTCCTCATTAATAATTAATCAGGTGACAACCGACGGCGGCTGCTAGGAGGGACTGGGGCCGAACAAAGACTGCTCGGGTTAGAATAGGCATTTCTAGCGGCAACAAAAATTTGCACAAAATATCCTGGGATTTGCGCGGGACAAAAGTACACGCGGATAAAAGGATAAAACAGAGTGGGGGAGGCAGAAAACAGGAAAGCGGCTACTGGAGCGGCCAGTCGCTGAGGGAAAATTTCGCGTTGGCCAAAATTGCGGGAGAGTCCGACAGGGCAATAAATATAACAAGCGCTCCACTACAAAGAGCAACAAAGAGTGAATAACAAGCGTGCTTGCATTACATACGGACGCGTCCACGCAAATAGTAACTATTCGATAACTGACAATTAAGTTCGGCTACTGTTGTTGCTAGGCATTTGAGACTGGTTGCTAGGCTACTCTTAAAAAATGGACAGACGGACGTACAGTCAGTGAAAAGAATGACGGAGCTACTCAGGCGTTCTGAAAGAGGCCGACTAAACCGCGGACGGACCGACGGCCTGTGGCTGTTGGGAATTTGAATTGGCGCCAAATTTTGTTACGAGTAGCCAGGGTTAAACAGTTGTGAAAACAAGGTAATTTTTCGATTCGCAAATCCGCCCACTAAATCTGTTTAAAACAAAATTTGGCGCCAATTCAAATTCAACCAATTCAGCCAGCCGCCTCACATTGCCGGGTCCATGTCGGACCAGCCACCGCCCCAGCCGCCACCCCCGCCGCCGACGCCAGCGGCCGACTCGGCCTGGATGTAGCGCTCAGCCTCCTGACTCGTGGCCAGGATGAGCTGCTGGGCCAGGCTTAGCAGGGTCTTGTGCGCCTTGTCGGCCTCCTCCTGCGAGCTGAACTGAACCAGCGCCCACAGGTTGGCGGGGTGCACCTGCAGCCGCTGCACCCGGCCCTGCTGAGTGCAGATCTTGTTCAGCACGTCCCTGTTGAGCTGCGGGCTGAGCTGCCGCATGAACAGGCAGCAGCGCTGGCCACCACCCAGCCCGGCCTGCTGCTGCTGCTGCCAGACTGCAGGCATGCCGCCGCCGCCGCGGCCGCGGGAGCCGCCGCCCAGGTGCTGCTCCAGAGATTCGTGGCTGACGGAGAACAGGCCGCCGCCTACTGCGCCGCCACCACCCGCGCTGCCGCCGAGCGCGACGTCGACGTCCCGGCCGACGCCGCTCGCGCCGCCTGTGGGTTTTTGAACGGTCAGCAAATAATTACATGTGATTCACCCAAATGCACTACTGCTCACTTGAATTAAGTAGTGCGAAACACAAATTTTCACTTTCATTTTGTTTGCGTCAATTGCTGTGCGCCTGAGTTAGTTGCTAAGGCGTTTCCGTTATCAATAGGTTATTTCAATTTTCATTGTAAATTTATCGTGCTAAAAGTAATAATTTGATTGACAAGGCTAATAACTACGTAGCTGGGGAAAATTTGGTTGCTAAGGCTTATAACTCTGTTGCTAAGGGCAAAATTCGGTTGCTAAGGCTTATAATTCTGTTGCTAAGGGGCAATAATTTGGTTGCTAAGGGGCAATAATTTGGTTGCTAAGGCTTATAACTCTGTTGCTAAGGGGCAATAATTTGGTTGCTAAGGCTTATAACTCTGTTGCTAAGGGGCAATAATTTGGTTGCTAAGGCTTATAACTCTGTTGCTAAGGGGCAATAAATTGGTTGCTAAGGCTTATAACTCTGTTGCTAAGGGGCAATAATTTGGTTGCTAAGGCTTATAACTCTGTTGCTAAGGGGCAATAAATTGGTTGCTAAGGCTTATAACTCTGTTGCTAAGGGCAAAATTCGGTTGCCAAGGCTAGAAACCTTGCTGCTTTGGGGAAACTGCTGATAAAAACTTTTACTGATAACTGTTGCTGAGACTAATAACTAAGTTGCTGAGTGGAACAATTCAAGTGCTAAAAGTGGAACGAGTATTTATGACGGCATTATGAAAAATTTAACGGCGAATTCAATTGAGCTCACCAACTCCGGCGACTCCGCTAGCCGGCTGCCACGGCTGCCCGGGCACGAACTCCGGGATGCCGTCCATGACGCCGGGAATTCCGCCGCCGCCGCCGCCGCCAACCCGACCGCCGCCTGGCGCAATCTCCGACATGGAGCGGTGAAAGGCGGGGTGCGGCCTGCCCATCAGATTGGGATTGGAGAGGCTGGCGTGAAGCTGCGACTGCTGCTGCTGCTGCGGCTGCCCGGGCGCCCGCTGCTCCTCGGTCCGCAGGCCGCCGCTCCAAACCTCGAAGCGGGACTGCGACTGGGGCGGCGGCTGCTGACCCATTGGCGGCATGCCCGGAGCCAGGGCTCTCGCGTCTGGTCCGCCGGCACCGGCGCCCAGCTCCATGGCGCGCAGCTGCTGGGTGATCTGCTGCAGGCCGTTCTTCAGCTGGTTGGACTTCACCGCCAGCTCCTGCAGCTGCGCCACCTGCTGCGCGTACATCGGACTCATCTGGCCCTGCTGGCGGATGGCCAGGGCCAGCTTCTGCTGCTGGGCGGTCAGCATGGCCAGCTGGTTCTTGCCCACCATCAGCTGCTGCTGCATCAGGCTGGCGTCCTGCTGCATGGCCGGCGGCATTGGCTGCTGCTGCTGTTGCTGCTGCTGCAGGGGCGGCGGGCCAGCCATGATGCCGCGATGCACCACGGCCTGCAGCTGCCGCATGATCTGGTCCCGCATCTGGGGAGGCGGCGCGCCTCCACGCCCGCCAGCGCCACCGCCAGATGGGAAGCCGCCAGCTGCGGGGTAGCCGGAAGGTGCCGCGGCCCGTTGCTGCTGCTGGTGCGGATGGCCGCCGGCGCGAAGCTCGTGAACAGCCGCCTCCAGGCTCATGTTGTTGTTGATGAGGGCCTGGGTGGCCTCCTCGCGGCTGAAGCCGTACTCAACCAGCTGCCTGATGAGGGTCGCCCGCATCTCCGGCTTGCTGCTGTGCGGCTGCCCGCCGGACATTGACAGCGGCGGCTGGTGGTGCGGCGGCTGGTGCAGCTTGTGGTGAGGCGGCGGCGCGCCCTGCTGCCCGGCCAGGCCCGACCACGGCTCGTCGGCCTCGGCGCTGTTCCATCCGCCTGTCCACGGCGGCTGCCCGCCAGCCTGGAAGGCGTCCATGCTGGGCGGCGGCGGCTGCTGCTGGCCGCGGTCCCAGCGGCCCGGCCGCTCGCCCCGGCTTTCGTAGTAGGTCTCCCAGATGGCCGTGCCGTTGTTAGGCTCCTGGTTCCACACCAGGCTCTCGCCCGGCCTGACCGAGGCAGCGGCGATGGCCGAGTCGCTGGGCCCCAGGTCCCACGGCGTCGTCTGGTTGACGGGCCGGCTGCCCCAGCCGTCGTTGCTGTTGACGATGGCATCCAGCACCTGGCCGCCGCCGCCCGATACCGACGGATCTTCCGGCGCAGCGGGGACGGCCGGCGCGGCTGCCGGCTGCTGCTGGTGGCCGCTGCCGAAATCGTCGGCTGACGGCGTCGGACCGGACGGAGCCGCCGACTTCCAGCCGGCGCCGCCAGACATCCAGGCGGCTTCCATGGAGCCGGCCACGCTGGTTGGCGAGGACACGGCGGCAGTGGCTGCGGCATCCCCGCCCCAGATGGAGGCGGCGCCGCCAAGGCCGGCGGAGGACCACATCCCGGATGGCGACGATAGCGGAGGTGGCGCTGTGGACGATGACGACTTGGCTGCGGCCGCCTCGGACGTTGACGGCACAGCGGCGCCAGCTGCCTCCCAGCCGCCAGCAGAGTCGCCGCCCCAAGCACCGGCACCAGCCGGCCTCGCCTGCTGCTGGGCTGCGTCGGCTGTTGAATTGCCCGAGTCCGGCACTATGGAGGCCGCGGCCGTGACTGCTGCGGCCGCCGCGCCGTCCAGCTGCGCCCAGGCGTCCTTGGCGGCCTCGTCGCCGCCAGCCTTCAAGCTGGCCGCGTCAGCAGCGGAGACGGCCGGGTCAGAGCTCCAGCCGCTGCCGGAAACGCTGGTCGGTGCCCACACGCTGCTGCCGCCGAAACCGCCGCCGGACCCGCCCCCGCCGCTTCCGCCATTGTCGGCTCCGTTTCCTAGGGAGTTGGGTTTTTCAGGCGTTGGTGGCGATTCTACAGGAGTCGGTGGCAATTTTAAAGGAGCTGATGCCCACTCTACAGGGGTTGATGGTCATTTTACAGGAGATGGTAGCCATTCTACAGGAGATGGTGGCCATTCTACAGGAGATGGTGACCATTCTACAGGTGTTGATGGCCAGTCTACAGGAGTTAGTGGCCATTCTACAGGAGATGGTGGCCATTCTACAGGAGATGGTGGCCATTCTACAGGTGTTGATGGCCAGTCTACAGGAGATGGTGGCCATTCTACAGGAGATGGTGGCTATTCTACAGGAGTCAGTGGCCATTCTACGGGAGTCGGTGGCCATTTTATAGGAGCTGATGGCCACTCTACAGGGGTTGATGGCCATTCTAAAGAGGTTGGTGACCATTTTACAGGAGTCGGTGGCCATTCTACAGGAGTCGGTGGCCATTTACAGGAGTCAGTGGCCATTCTACAGGAGTCGGTGGCCATTTTACAGGAGTCAGTGGCCATTCTACAGGAGTTGGTGGCCATTCTACAGGAGTCAGTGGCCTTTCTACAGGACACAGAGAAAGCGCTAGTGATTTTGACAATTAGAATAATAAGATCACTTACTTAATGACATATCTAATGTCGGGTGCTAGGGCGTTGGCGCCACTCCAAGTGACTGAAATGAAAATCAGTCATACATCATTGACACATTAATGCAGCCTTTTGGTGAAACTACACAAAAAATTATAAATCAACATTTGAAAAAGTCTTACAAAAGCTTACTTTCAGGTAAAAAATGTTCTTTGCAAAACTAGTTTAACATAATAACATAACATAATAAAAACAGGTTAATAGCGAAACAGGTAAGCCAATGGGCAAAGTAAAAGTAAATAGCAAAGGCACAGTAAAATTACGTTCCAGGAACGATTATGATTCCCTTAATAGTTCAAGTTATTTTTATGGTATTTTGCTTCATAATTTAGGTACATTCGTTCATTTTGGAGAATATCAAAGCAAATAAAATGAATAATGTATACGTAAAACAATTTTAACAACTAATAGTATAAGTATATACAATTACATAGTGACATAATGCTACACTTTTAGCATGCTTTTTATTTTATATTGTTATCTCTGTAGTACAATCTATAGGTTTAGAAAGTTTTAATTACTTATGATAGATTTTGCTTGAAAAGATAATCAAATGATAGTTATCCTTTAAGAATAACAAAATCATTTGATTGAAAACTTTTATTTAGATAATCAGTAGCCCAAGCAATATTATGCGTTTGAAAATATTTAAAATAAATAAAGCCTTCAAAACAACACAACATAGCTATTCTATACAATCTTGCTTGAAAATGCTTGCTGTCTATGTTTATATTAGGCATATATTACTAGGTAAGTCTAAATAAATATAGGCACAATTTATTATCTCCTAAAACAAAAAAATAAACTTTCAACACCTAGCCAACCATACATGTGCTACTCAAAAAATTTGGTTGGCTTGTGTGACTTAGTTGAAAAAAAATTTGCAACTTACTTGGGCTCAAAGTTTGAAGGCCCAAAAAAGGGTCCCACAATCTACATCTTACCTATAACTTGCCTACTTGCTATATTATTTTACAATTCTCCTCCAAGTTTGACCGCATTCTACTGCCCATCATATAACTTACCCCCTTCATTTTGCAATATACCCCCTTCATTTTGCAATGTACCCCCTTCAATTTGTGACGTACCCCCTTCATTTTGCAACGTACCCCCTTCATTTTGCATTTATTATAATTTTGCAATGTACCCCCTCCATTTTGCGACTTACATTGGCGATTTTGCGATGTCCTGGTTTGCCCTGGTGTTGCGCATGTATATAGCCAACTAAATATTTTTAGACCCTAAAATTTTTGTTCAGATATTGTTAGAAAAGTGCCCATGGTTATTATAAAAGTTTTTTTAAGTGCTAATGGGAAGTATGGAAATATTTTCAACTAAATTGCCAATAATGATATTCCTGTAACAATTTCAACAATAAGTACATTGCAGCCATGTACAAATAGCATATGCCCATATTGGCTCATTGGCTCAGTTAATATTTTATGCATAATTTTTGAAATTGTAAACATGTCAAAAAGTACTTGTAGCACAATAAACCAAAAAATAGCTCAATGAGATTTATGGAAATAATTTATGCTAAGAAGACACTTAACATTTGGTGCAAGTGAAGTGGGTACCAGCAACAATACATTGTTGAAGTTTTTATTAGTCCATTGAATGTGCAAAGAACTTTTGGTATACTTTATTTTACTAAACAGCTGCTTGCAGGTATAGGCACTGACAAAGATAGCCAGTGAATACTGCAAGCATAAGGAGAAACGTTAAGGAAATTTGCTATGTCTAGGTGCTTAGAGAAGAAACTTTATGGTTTTGTAATAGCCATGTATTCCCCTTGCAGCCTATTGTCACAAAATTTTGATTAATGATTTCCATCTTAAATGCCTTGGAAATCATTTATTATAGTACTTGCCATCTCCTACTTGGCAAAAAGGGCCTCTTATTTAATCTTACACATATTGAGGGGTTGTGAGACAAAATAATTTTTTTTCCATGGGCTATTTTACCATTATAGAATAGGAGCTCTATGGGCTAGATTCAAAGACTGTGCAGGCTGGTTCTAGCCCACAAACCAGAGTTTGCCCATTACCTATAAATATTAAAAAGTAGAAAAAAATAATGTCAGGAAGACTTAGAAGACTAGAAAAAGACAATACCAAGGGACATGCAACTAGACAAAGCAATAGAAAAGGATATAGTCATACAATGCAAAAAACCATACACAGTGCAATATAAATAGCACACAGGCTCAATTTTGGAATAATACTAAAAAAACTAGGCTTATAATGGGATTAAATAAAAAGGTTATGGCTAATTTATAGACTGATAAAAATTACTGACTGATATACTGATAATACTAATTAGTCAATCAAGTTTTCTAGGATTATAAATTAGAAGTCTATTCCATAGTCAAGAAAATAGCAAAATTTTAGGGTTCAAGTCTATAGGTTAGCAAAAACTTAGAAAAAAACACACATGAAAATATATGCATGATAAAATAATATAGCTAGAACTATTTCTATAAGAACTTACAACAAAACCAAATTCAGGCATATAACCTATAGTCTAGGTTATACTAAGTGCATACACAAACAAAGCAAGAGAATTTGGCAATCTTGAACTTTTTTGCTTTTAATTATTTTTCCACTTTTGACACATTTCAACCCAAAAGAAAGACATGGCTGGAAGACCTCATGCACATATGATCATTGTTGACACATCCCAAGTGTATCTAGCCATTAAGCTCTGCAACTTGGAGCTGAACCATTGCAAGATGATTGCACTGATAGATAGCCAGGCAATCCAGTGGCTGGCAAAGTATGGATTGCTGTGGAACAGTTTGAACTGGAAGAACTGTAGAATTGCCATGTCCTATCAATAATATTGGGCTAGCTAAGACTATGTGGATGGAGTACGCTAGGCCTGCAAGACTTTTTAATGCCATTGCTCCATTTGGCAAGGCTTGTTCTTTGAGTGCAGCCATCTGAGCCTTGTGCAGCTAGTGGACATTGTATACTTCTGGTTGACCAATGTGCAGCTGTCCCACATGGCCTATGCGATGCAAGTAAGCAATCTTAAACTGGTTAACTAGTTTAACTTTTTGCGAGACATGTGCGCAATACCTGATTGACCATCCAACCCAGCTTGGCAGACCTGGTATCAATATGGTTAAACATATTAATAGCAGTACTCCAATGTGCAATTGCTAAAATAATTAAAAGTAAGAAGTTTCAAGATTGTTGAAAATTTTAGGTACATGCCAAAAAATCCAAAATTGCCTGCTGATGCTGGAAAAAACCCTGATTAAAAGCCAAAAACCAAAAATTCAAGTATTGAAATATATATGTTTAAAAATGAAAATAGAAAAGCCTAGATATATTATTTTTGTTAAAAAAAGCATGTGACATAATAATTATAATGTAGTTTTGGGCATTATATTGAAAACTTTGTTCAAGTTTAATTTAAAAATATACTTTATTGAATACAAAAATTATACATATACTAGGCCTACCTAGACAAAAATTTCATCCCAAAAAATTCTCTATTTATCATATTTTTGCAACTCATGGCTAGCAAAGATTATATGTTAGGATCTTATTATATTCTTTTAAGGATTTTTCAACAAATAAAGAGTATGGAAATCATATCTTAGACTTAGGTCTAATTTTAGGATGCAATTTATTAGGTCTTGATGCAATTTTTGCCTGAGACTGAGACCTGGGCTTTTGAGCAATAAGGATGCTATTCTAACTCTGTATTGTATCTTGAAATTTGATGCAGGATGCAATTTGGCATTTAGATTCATTAATTTTTTTCCATTCAGCACAATTATAAGACTAAAAAAAGTTCATATTGACCCCTTAGAGTTTTGAGTAAGATGCAAAATTGCAGCTAGAGATGTTTGAAATGGAATTTTTGATCCGGTTCAATTTGATTCGAATATCTAGAGAACTGATCCAAATACCGAATAATACTGAATACAAATATTTAAAAAAATTATGTCCTTAACTTACTACTTATTTGTGAGACTTCAGTAGTGAGTAGCAGACTTATAAAAAATTAAACAGTGTATTTGCAAAAGACAAAGACAAAAGACAAAAAGTATCACAAAGACAAAAATATCACAAAGACGCATTTCAAAGTTCAAGAGTTTAAAGTTCAAAGCACTCATTTCAAGGCCCCCAGGTTTTGCTCTATGAAGAGTAACTGGTTGGCACTCTCCGCCGTAAGTCGGTTGATTCACAACATGCTTTCATGTCTTATGAAACATGAAAACCCCTTTCTTTTCTCAAGAAGTCGAGCAATGCCACGTGATGTCCCACCCTTAAGTCCCTCCCTCATTCCATAAGCCCACAACCCCAACACACTCGTGTTGGGGTCATGACTCATCAAGCTCAAGCTACTGTCAGTAAAAATTCCATACGCCCACCACCCCAACACTCATGCAAAGTTTTGACGAAAATCAAAGGGGATATTCAGTATTTGGATTAGAAACATTTCGATTCCGAGTCGATCCGAATATTTGGTCAATTTGATTCAAATATTCAAATACTTGAATATTTGAACCATCTTTAATTGCCACCTGCGCCTGGCAAAAAAACCAAGGCTGAGTGATATAAGCATACTTAATTGCCATACATGCCCAATATCTGTCTGACCTATCCGAACCGGACAAATGAAATGGCCACTGGCCAAAGTAAGTTACAAAATTGTTGATAAAAATTGCAAAATTGGCAGTTTAAGTCGCAAAATCAGTGAAAATTGAGGAGGTAAGTTGCAAAGTTAAGGAGGTAAGTTGCAAAAAGGAGGGGGTAAGTCACAAAAGGGAAGGGTTAAGTCCCAAAAAAAGAAGAATTGAGAAAATTTAGGCAAAAGTGGTGCGCGGGATCTTTTTTTGGTCCTTTGAACTTTGGCCCAAAGTAAGTTGCAAAATTGGTCAAAATTGGGGAAATAAGTTGCAAAATTTTCCTAAAACTAAGTTGCATCAGATGGGTAAAATTTTTAGGTTGGGCATGTATGTTAATTGCTAAAATAAAAAAATAATGATGCAAAATGGCATGTTGGCTCCCATTTTGGGCTTCAGTTTTGTATCTCATGTTAGGTTTTTTGTGTCATAGTCATGCCATGTCAAATGGCATAATGATGTTGATGAAAAAAGCAGTATGCACCATAGTCAGGAAGGTGGCCTTTTTGGGGGAAAATTCCCACGCAGATGAGAAGGGTCTTGTTGCAAATTGGTGCACAAGTGCGGCGCACACAAATGGTCTTTGCACAAATTGATGCACAAGCACAGCGCACACAAAGGGTTTTGGCACATATTGGCGCACAAGTGGAGCAAAATCGGTAATATAATAGGCAAAATTTGTAAAAATGTGGCTACTTTGCGAAGATTTAGAGGAGATTACAAGCAAAAACGTAGCAAATAGGAAGAAGTAGAGAAGAAATTGTCCACAGGACCTTTTTTGGTCCTTCGAACTTTGGTCCCCAGTAAGTGCACAAATGGCGCTTCAACGGTGCACAGATTGTCCCCCCAAAATTTATTCTGGCGCACACTGTGCCACCTCCCTGACTGGAGTATGCATGCTTATTAAGTGCTTTTTTAAATATTATGTAAATGGCATGCTGAAATTTTGAATTTTGGGCTTCAGTTTGGAATCTCATGCTAGGTTGATTTGTGTTATAGTCATGCCATGACATGTCGAAATTGAAAATGGCATAACGATTTTGAAGTCATTATGCCAAATGGCAAATGGCCATAACGATTTTGACGAAAAAAACCCAGATCTCATGGTGATAAAAAGCACAAAAATAATACTGAAAACACTAGTTACACTTTGCTAAAAGATTTGTGCGGCAACTTTTCGGTTTCGTTTCGTTCTGTATCCCGTCAGTTTAAAGAGTTTTGTTGTGTTGGAGAATTGATGCAAAAATGCTTAAAAGTGCACATTTAAAAATAATTGATTGCAAGATTTCAACAAACTTCCTTAAGGTACTTTAAAACGTAAGCAAAGCAAAAACGTGCCTGAAATAAGTTTTCTTTTAAAAAAATTGAAAACTGCAGAAACTTTCTTACATTTTTTATCAATGTATCACTAATACTGTTTACATACAGCCTCTTCACGAAAATCGGTTCTACTAGTCTAGAACCAGAATAATTCTTATTCCAGAACCAGAATCGATGGGAAAATGAAGAGCACCGAATAGAACGAGTGTAGTATATAACCTTTACATACATCTAAAAATCATGTTATTCAGTGAATTATCATAAAATATTTTCTGTCTATGACCGAGAGCTGAAATTTTTTTCGAATTTTAAAGCACGTAAAAGTGCTTTAAAATTATTCTGAGTGAGTCGGTTCGACAAATTTTCTCGAACCATTATCCAGAACAAGAACCTGGTTTCGAACCGTGTTCGCAAAACGTAACCCTCGATATGAAGAGTGTCGAACCGTTTCGATTGTTCGAACCAGCAATATGAAGAGGCTCGATCATAGTTGGACTTGCACAACGATCATTGAAGTTATGGAAGTCAGGACGTGAATCTAATAACTTTTAACGAAGGTCAAGGAAGATGCGACCTTTACGGGAGTAAATTTATGGCATCTCTACCTACAAAGTCTAAAAAATCATACATACTGTACGTAACCACCGACCAGTCCTTGCGGCGCTTATAATTGGTCTTTCAAACTTTGGAGTCTGGACAATAATTTTATCACACTTGCTTTGCATCAACGAATTTTTCTGAAATTATTTAAAATGAACGGTTAGAATTTTTTAGCGGTGAAAAACAATTATTTTAAAAAACGCAATAGGGAAATATTAAAAGTATCGGTCTCTGGCTTGCGAAGCAGCGATATAGAAAGCACGCTATAATAAAATGATAATGACTGATTCAAGCGTTATATATATCGTTAAAATCTCGGTTGGACTATAATAACAAAGTATTTTAGTAATAAGCTGTTTCTAAATTAATAAGGATATTTTAGTTAATCATAAGAATTCGCAAAAATTCTATAAATTGTACTAGAAAAACTACGAGATCCAGCTGCGTTGTTATGGCAGCAAATTCCTGCGCAATATCTTCAATTTTTGCTGTTTTTATTACTATCAAGAATTTGTTTGCTTTTAGCTATTAGACAAGATTTATAAGTCTGTATGGCTGACATAGCACAATTATTCGTATGTTTGATTATTTCAAAGCTTCTTTAAAAATAATTAGACCATTTGAAAAACTGCGTGTTATCATTAGTCATTATTAATTTATTTTATTAAAGAGGAATACAACTTTTCAATATGCTCATTTAAGCAATGAGGATTTATAGCATATTTCCATTATAGCATGTATGCATCTTAATTTTTAAGTTTCAAAAAAATAAATTAGCTAAAAAGAAAGCATTGTATGTGTACAATTTATGAATGAGTATGACAACTTTTATGCTTAGTTAATTCTTAAAAGTCTATTTGTATTTTAAAATATGTAATCTAAAAAACTCAACTTGCCTATTTATATACAATTTTTAAAGCTCACATCAGTTATTTTTTTATCACAGTAAATGAAATTTATTCAATAATTTAAATATAGCCCTTAAAAATATTGTCTAATTTTATAGCATGAAGTATCTCAATATAATATATAACAATTTTAAATGCCTTTTCCAAACTTGAATTCCCGTTTGAAATCTAGCTGAAACAAGTGTGTAGTAGAAGATGTTTGTAAATTTCTTCTAAGTAAATGGTGCTAAATTACCTCATAATTACTGGTTAGTATGTTTTATTTAAAGAAAACTTGTTACACCAAGACATTTTTATCTTTAATACCAACTGAGCTACAAGGATATAGCTTTACGATTTTCAGAGAAATTATTTATTCTGAAGCTAGTCCAAAAACAAAATGGATTTGACTGAAGTCAGTGCTACTGATGAAATGGAGCCTCCGCTTTTAAAACTGATCAGTGGAAGGGCTACGGACATTGACAGCCATCGAGAAGAAGCATCGTCAGGGCAAACCATACCTGCAGCTGTAGTTAACGAAGCACAGTCAAAGCCTCCATCAGTTGTCAAAGAGGGACAAAAGACACCATCGAAGCCTCCATCAGTGGTCGACGAGGGACAAAAGACACCATCCAAGCCTCCATCAGTTGTTGACGAAGGGCAGAAGACACCGTCCAATCCTCCATCAGTTGTTGACGAAGGGCATAAGGCACCATCGAAGCCTCCATCAGTTGTCGACGAAGGGCAGAAGACACCATCCAAGCCTCCATCAGTTGTCGACGAAGGGCAGAAGACACCATCCAAGCCTCCATCAGTTGTTGACGAAGGGCAGAAGATACCATCCAAGCCTCCATCAGTTGTCAACGAAGGGCAGAAGACACCATCGAAGCCTCCATCAGTGGTCGACGAAGGGCAGAAGACACCATCGAAGCCTCCATCAGTTGTCGACGAGGGACAAAAGACACCATCCAAGCCTCCATCAGTTGTCGACGAAGGGCAGAAGACACCATCCAAGCCTCCATCAGTTGTTGACGAAGGGCAGAAGACACCATCCAAGCCTCCATCAGTTGTCGACGAAGGGCAGAAGACACCTTCGAAACCTCCATCAGTTTTCGACGAAGGGCAGAAGACACCATCCAAGCCTCCATCAGTTGTCGACGAAGGACAAAAGACACCATCGAAGCCTCCATCAGTTGTCGACGAGGGACAAAAGACACCATCGAAGCCTCCATCAGTTGTCGACGAAGGGCAGAAGACACCATCCAAGCCTCCATCAGTTGTCGACGAAGGGCAGAAGACACCATCGAAGCCTCCATCAGTTGTCGACGAAGGGCAGAAGACACCATCGAAGCCTCCATCAGTTGTCGACGAAGGGCAGAAGACACCATCGAAGCCTCCATCAGTTGTCGACGAGGGACAAAAGACACCATCCAAGCCTCCATCAGTTGTCGACGAGGGACAAAAGACACCATCCAAGCCTCCATCAGTTATCGACGAAGGGCAGAAGACACATTCGAAACCTCCAACAGTTGTCGACGAAGGGCAGAAGACACCATCGAAGCCTCCATCAGTGGTCGACGAAGGGCAGAAGACACCATCGAAGCCTCCATCAGTTGTCGACGAGGGACAAAAGACACCATCCAAGCCTCCATCAGTTGTCGACGAAGGGCAGAAGACACCATCCAAGCCTCCATCAGTTATCGACGAAGGGCAGAAGACACATTCGAAACCTCCATCAGTTGTCGACGAAGGGCAGAAGACACCATCGAAGCCTCCATCAGTGGTCGACGAAGGGCAGAAGACACCATCGAAGCCTCCATCAGTTGTCGACGAGGGACAAAAGACACCATCCAAGCCTCCATCAGTTGTCGACGAAGGGCAGAAGACACCATCGAAGCCTCCATCAGTTGTCGACGAAGGGCAGAAGACACATTCGAAACCTCCATCAGTTGTCGATGAAGGGCGGAAGACACCATCGAAGCCTCCATCAGTTGTCGACGAGGGACAAAAGACACCATCGAAGCCTCCATCAGTGGTCGACGAAGGGCAGAAGACACCATCAAAGCCTCCATCAGTTGTCGACGAAGGGCAGAAGACACCATCGAAGCCTCCATCAGTTGTCGACGAGGGACAAAAGACACCATCCAAGCCTCCATCAGTTGTCGACGAAGGGCAGAAGACACCATCGAAGCCTCCATCAGTTGTCGATGAAGGGCAGAAGACACCATCGAAGCCTCCATCAGTTGTGAATGAAGAAGCCGTCGTTGCAGAAACTGCCGTTGAGGATACGCAAATGCAACCAGCGGGAACAGATGAGGTCGATGCGAAGGTCGAGGGAAGTTCGCACAGGTCAGCATCATCATCATCATCATCGAGTAGCAGCAGCAGCAGCAACAGCAGCGGTAGCAAAAAGAGCAGCAAACGCAAAAGCAATGCGAGTTTTCACGAGGACCCTCCTGTTGCTGATGTGAGTTCCAGAAGCAGATTTAACAAAGCACTATTTCGTGTTTTTTTTAATCGGGATATTATTTGGAAGTTTCTTGGATTTTTTAGGCTCCAGCAGAGCAAGCAGCTCCAGCACCCCCACCGCCACCACCTTCTGATCCTCCCTTTATTTCGCCAGCTGACCTGAAGCGCAGAATCGGTAAGCCACAATCACTATGTCGGATGCTGAACGGGTCGGGCCTGTGAAGTGCAATATTTCCAACATTTATGCTCACATTTCTCGCCACCAGCCGACCTGGAGACGCAGGTGCTGAACCTCAGCGACGCGAACCAAAGTCTTCTCGCTAACCCCAACTACAGCGGGCCACCGCCACCGCCGCCGCCAGCCTGGGAGCCGCCAAGCGATGCTCGACTACAGGCCACGGTGGACGAACTGACTGTGGAAAATCGAGTTCTCCGAAATGAGGTGTGTTTGGCTACTCTCTTATTATTTATTTGGAGTAATTGCCAAGAAATTAACTATCAACTGCTCTATCGGGCAGTTGAACCGGCTGCGCCACCGGGGCCACGACCAGTGCGCCCACCTGCAGGTTGAACTGGACGAGTTGCGCCGCGAGCTCCAGCTAAGCCGGCTGCGCTGCGACGAACTGGAGCGGGAGAATCTCAGGCTCAAGGATGAGGTCAATCTGCAGCGGACCTTTCTGTCTGGCTTGACTTCGCATCGAAGCGACTACGGTGAGTGAGTGGCTAGTTTTTTTTACCAAGTATTGTTTTGCTTTTTCCTGGCTTTAGTTGTACGAGCGTACTGCTAGCTAATTTTAAATGCCAACATACTACTGTACCCATACTACTGAGCTCATGAGCGGCTTGCTACAGCAAGTTTGCAACCAAAACTACGCAGACTCGCCGCTGACCCCGCGAATACGCGCCGGACACCGCCAGCCGAGCTACCGAATTCTGGAGCCGCCACCAGCGCTGCCGCCGCCAGCTCACGCGCAGAATTCGCTCAGCCGACGCCGCCGCCAGCAGCTTTTAGACCTGGAGGGCATCGACAGCGAGGACATCGCCTCGCTGGCGGAGGATCCGCGACCACGGCGTGCCACCGTTGGGCGACGCAGTGGCCGGCGACTTGCACCCAGCACCGACTTCGATCAGGATACCGACGATGCCACCGATGACGTCCGCGGTGGCCAAGTCGTTGAAGTGGCAGCTTCTACCTCACTGCAGTCGCAACAACTGCCACATCGACGCCCCATTTGGTCGTCAACACAATCTCCGACTCAGGCGTCCCAAGCGCTGCCGCCACACCAGCAGCACCAGCCACGCACTTTCGCGCCCCGCAGCGAGTCGGACCTCCGCCAAGGCGACCTCGTTGAGTTCTGCGGCAGCCGAGGCCGTCTGACACGCGGCCGCGTCCGCTACGTGGGCAGCCTGCACGGCCGGCAAGGCATCTACGTGGGCGTGGAGCTGGCGGACGGGCTTGGCGGCAAGCACGACGGGGTGTTCGATGGACGGAGGTATTTCCAGTGGTGAGAGCTCTGCACTGACCTAATTATGATGACTTTCCCTGACATGAACTGCTTAGCTACAACATTGTTTTAAAAAAATAAGTTGGGATGAAATACGAAATGAACTACCTCGATTCTTTTAATCGAAAGGCTTATTTATGTAACTATAACGTTAAGCAGCCTTGGTTTCCTTAGTTGCATGCATTGTCAAGCTTAGGTGGGGCTCGCCGAGAAAGAGGAGATCTTGCACAATAGTACAAATAGTCCATGATAAGCCGGTCAATTTAATTTAACTTGGAAACCCCACGTTAAATTTACAGCAAGCAGAACCAGGGCACTTTCGTGGCATTCGACAAAATCGCCCTGTGTCATGCCAGCCTCTGACCTGATGTGACCTCGGTTTGCCTAATCAGTTAACAGCTGAAGACGCCGCACAGTTCAGAACTGGTGGTAAAAATACAATGCGGCAATTTTACTACTTATCTTAGTTGCCATGGTAGAAGTTTCACCATAGCGTTTTGGAAGAAGCTCTCATGTAAAACACAGGTGGCTTCACCTAGTTGTTACTTTCCGTCAAGAAATCAATAGGTCCCGCTGCTTTTATTATTTTGTACGCGACAAATATGTAAAAAAGTGCTTGTAAAATTTTTCTCATGCGCAGAGTTTCCATACTTGAGTTCTCTTTCTGAATAAAAATATACGTTTGCTGAAACTAGCACCCCACCTGTCCTGTGACTCCTGAACTTTTATGACTGCTAAGTAAAGGTAGGTTCAATTTTTACACTGGGGATCCTATAAAGTCTTCCTTCACTTGTCACTTGTCTATGCGAAATGTCTTCAGATGCCTCCCTGACACCGATTTTTGCCGTCCGCTTTCGTCGATGGTTTTGATAGTTTTTATTCGAAAATTTTCCTAACGACTTATTTTTTGTTATTCTTTTTAGCAAATATTTTTACCTAAAATCACTTGTATTCCTTCTCGCTGCTATTTTAGTTATACTAGAGCACTTACTTATGCTTCCAGCTCACCACTCAATCAAATACAATAGAAGGAACCTTGGCCAGTGAATAAAGCTGAGAGATTAAATAATTTATGCGTTATTTACGTTTTGCTTTGCCAAGCTTCAAGCAGAGTTGCTGCTTTGCATGTTTCGCAGATCGAATGCGTCTTTATTGTATTTATGATAGTTTTTGCAGATACAATTAGCATCAGTTGTGTAGGAGTACCACATTTTTATGGTATTCGTTAGCAAAGGAGTAAAATTATTGGTATGTAGCGTACGGTCAAACTACAGGACGGGCATAGCAACCGTGAGATACAAATAAAGGTCAGTAAAAAGTAAAATATTTTAAAAAGCGAGCGTCCAGACGCACAGTTCATCACCATTGGTGGCTTCACTTACCGGTGCGAGCCACAGACTTGGTTCTGAAGCTCTGTATCACCGACGTACCCATTGAGCCAGTTCTCTTGCAGTTTTGCGCAATCTCGATGTTGTTAAAGCACCAAACGAATGCATTCCACGGCTGCTGGTTGAGCGAGTCGGTTTTGCGTTGGTGATCGACTTTCTTACGGAAGGTGATGTCATTGAGGAGGTCGAAGGTTTCGGCAAACTCGAAGTAGATAAGTGCGCACTTTCGCAGCTCCATAAACTGGCGAAACGCGTCGCTCGATGACCGGCTGAGCTTCTTGCTGTACTGGAAATGGTCGCACGTTTTAAAGCTCTGGCGCCAGTCCTTGATGCGCAGGTACACTTCAACAATAAGCGTGGCGATGCTTGATGCCTGCTTCAAGTCGCTAGAGAACAGGCAATGGCTGTTCGACACGACATGGTTAACAAGCTGAGTTGACTGCCAGAAGCGTTGCTTGATCTCCAGAATCTTTCTTAAAGTGTCGTTCGATATTATTGTTTGCCCGGCATGTGTTTTCGCATCCTCCTGGGTGAGGCCGCTTGACCGACCGTTATTTCCGTTGGAGTCTTGCGGCACACCTGAGAGAGAATACTCTGAAGTCCGCCTCAAACGCAACACGTTGTCCCAAGGCAGGGTGTCGCCACTCAACATGGCCAGCAGTACGTAGAAAGCTGACTCAATGTCGTCGATGGGGCTCATATTGTAGCTGGACCCGCTCAGCTGACCAACTGACGCGAACCTCGCGTTGCAGCCGATAAAGGAGATGGCCAGACCCGACGGGCCTTTCTTGTCCCCCTCGGCTAATACGTACGAGCGCTTGAAGTTGTTCAGGTAGACAACGTCGAATGCCACTCCGTTGCCCATGTAGATGTTCTCTGGGGAGACGTCGTTGTGTACAACGCCAAACTTGTGCACTTGCAGGATGCGGCAAATCAGCTGGTCGAATACTTTCAGTGCAGTCCACAAGTCGAACGTATATGGAGGCGTTTGAGCAGCCCTGACAAGACGCTGGAGGTAGTTGATGCTTGGTCCCAGCTTCTCCATGGTCATGTAAGACAGTGTTGTGCGCTGGTCCACGTTGGGCGGGAAGCTGATCGGCTTCATCCTGCCAAACTGGTCAATTTCATCGACTTGGTTTGAGCTTGGCGTGACATAGAAAGTGTTGTTCGGCACTTCTTGGTATTCGAAAACCATCGGAATGCCAGTCATTTCATCTATATCAGCTCCGGAGTCCAGATATCGGTCCCAGATCAATTGAAGTATTTCGAATTCTCGCTTCAGCAAGAAACGAGACTTGTTGAACGGCGATGGGATGGCTTCGATCTTCATTACTACATTCAAAGCCACGTCCCAGGTTCTCGAACGAACCAGATTTTGGTTAGGAGTCTCTTTTCCCTTCCATCGGGTGTATTTGGCCACTTTTTCTTCGAACAAGTGGTGCGCGACAAACTTGTAAGAGTGCAGGTTCTCAATCTGCGAGTCCGGGAATCGCGTGACAACTTCCAGGATAATGCAGCGCGAACTCCGGTGCGAAAATACGAAACAGTCTGGCATGCCGAATGGGAAGGTCCAATACTTGGCTTTGAAGCTGGAATCCATCAGCAGTGGGAAAATTTCCACGCATCGGGACGTGCAGACCCGATGAACAAGTGCCATATCATCGCGGGAACACGTGCTGACATTTGAAATTCTTCCGCTGGATAACCGTTTCTCCGGCTTCTCTGGCTCATCCTTGGAATCAAGGATTCCTTGGAGCATGACATCCGACGGCAATACGGACATGCGCACGAAGTCCATGATTTTTGTTGGGCTTCAAATTTTAGCTCGAGCGAAGGGTCGATGAATTGAATTATGAACCGAGCGAAACTGAAAGAGCTCCCACTGACAGCCTTGGTGAAGTTGATCACTGGATGAGAATGCTTGGCCATAGACAACATTTTTGATTCAATATATTTTCCTTTCAAAAAGAAGCCATGCACTGTGTTAATTGGTTTTGACCAAAGAATATTGGGGCGCTCCAGTCAAGACTAGACTTTCAAATATTCTGCTTTCAACTGGCCTATCGTTGAAAAATAGGCAGACTGCGCCTGCAAAAGTGCATTTGCTCTATTAAATGGGGTCAAAGCAATTCCAATTATTTATCTCTAATCAACGCAGTTCAGGAACAGATATCAAAAGTAGAAAATAAAATGATGCTCACCTTGCGATTAAGGGCAAAAGGGACGTGCTGTCTCAGCAATTACAAAATACTATGAAAAGAATGGCCTGTGGCATTCTGCTCTGGAGTCGCTTCACGCACTTTGAGGCAGCTTTTTGAAGGACAAATAAACACTGCATTTCCAACGAAGCCTAGAAACACATGTGGAAGTCGAAAGAAAGCCACAAGATCCGGCCAACAGACTTGTGGTCAAAGCCAAAGCTTGATTACTTTGGCACATAGCTCCTGGCCAGTAGGTTCGCAGGGGACTCTGCGGCTGCGATGATTATCAATCTGGTTGACATTTGATTACTGAGTGAATTATTGAAGTTGATAAGCTGTGGTGCATTTAAAAAAAAGTGCTGGAAAGTTCCTGGAAAGTGCACTTTTTTCAAGACATGCCCGCTGCTATGATACTACGAGCGTACGTTGGTTGTGGTGCTGCGTGTCCTGGGAAAATTGGATAGATGAATGGCATCTGTACTGCTTAGAGATTAATTTGACTGAGTGAGTGACGGGCTCACTGGGTGAGTGGCTGACTGACTGGGTGAGTGACTGGCTGACTGGGTGAGTGGCTGACTGACTGGGTGAGTGACTGGCTGACTGACTGGATGACTGACTTATTGACTTGTTGAGTGACCAATAGGCATTTACAGTACCATATGGGTTCATAAGTTTATATATAAATTTATTTTCGTATCATTTTTGGGAAATTAAAAGTCAAAGCACCCCAAATGAATGGGCCCTAATGAAGGTCTGAAATCAAAAGTAGCGAATGAGTATTTTACAGGAATGAAAATATTTTATAGTATTGCAGAGAATGCAGCATTTTTCGGTACAGTAGAGATCAGAACGAACCGGTTCGAGACTTCAAAATTCCTGTATTTAAGAAGCAACAGTTTACATTAGCCAGTACGCGCGCACCCATGGCTATCTTAAGTGAATAATGAATCGCTTCCATGCTCAGCTCCATTCAGCCAAGTCAAGAAGCCTTGGCTACCGTCTCTCAGCGACCGGAACTCGCCGCTGCCAGCGTCGCCGCCGCGCGCAGCTCGTCGCTGTCCGTCGTCGACACCGACAGTTCCCTGAATCGTCGACGAATTCGACGCCTTCTTCGATGGAGGCGGCGGCCGCGGCTGCTGCGGCTCAGGCCGTTGTCCACGAAAGGGCTCCGGCTGGTTGCCGGTTGGCTTGTCGGAGGCTGAGAGAAGTCGCAGCGCCGCCACTGGCCGCTGATTTCCTCCGCCATCCGAGCAAAGCTGTTCCAGCTGCTGAGGTTGTTGACAGCGATTTGTCACGATGTTATTCACAATCATCCTTGGTTTGTTCTAGAATAACCAACCTCGGAATTTCCCTGCTCACGTATGCACCCAATTAGAGCCGGATTAAAAAACAATAACTTCGTCATTAAAAAAGCCACAGAAAAGTATCAACCAGGCCTTCACCTATTTTCCGGCGGATTTTTCATGCCGACGTCAGCACCGACAGCGCCGTACTCGTCGCTGAAGCCGCCGGCTCGGTGGACAACACTGGCGCTGGCGTAGGGCGATGCGCACACACCTGGCTGGAGTGACGTCATCAGCATCTGCTGGTGCTGCTGGTGCCAGGCTGGCTGCATCAGCGGAGGCAGCAGCAGTGGGAACGAGTCAGCTGATGCCATCGCGGGTCCACCCAGCTTGCTGCCTGCTGCCACTGATCGCGCGGTGCCGAAGCTCCGCATCAGCCAGCCGCTGCTCCGCCTGACAGCGAATGCAACAAACGCGCAGAGGCCCAGCCACAGGCAGGCGCCCGATGCCATCACCGCCAGGAACCAGGGCCCCCGGGCCGCCGAAGCCGCCAGTCGTCGCCGGTCTCGCCACCAGGCCTCGTCCGAGTAGGGCGGCCCGACCAGCAAGGGGGCCGAGCGAACTCCTTCGCCTCGACAATTCACGGATGACAGAACGAGCCGGTAGCGCTGGCCTGAACTCAGGCCCGTCACGTTCACTGACTGAGCAGGCGACAGGACGCTGACAAAACTTCCGCCTGACCGCTGCATCGTTGAGCTTTCGGGCAAGATGTAAATTCTTGTGGCAGTCAGGATGCCGTTGCGCTGCTGGAACCGCGGGACGCACCAGGAAATCCGGAGCAGAGAGGCGCCGCTTGCTGGCAGCCATTCGGCAGAAATGTTTGTAGGCGCGGCAGACGGAGCGGCCTCTCCCGTGAGACTCAGCCGTCTTTCTGGAACGCCGAGAGGTAGCGGCTGAACCAGCACGGAGTAGCAGGAGAATGCGAGCAGTCGCCGCTGCAGCAGGGCGCGGTGACTCGGCCAGCCTTCCTTCTCGTCTGCCGAGGCGACGAGGTCGATGAATTCGTCTCGCGGTGCAGTCATCGTAACATTGCGCTCCCAAGCAAGCCTGGCATCGCGCAGGTGCTCGACCGTGGCGGCTGGGCCGGCCATTATCGAACAGTAACTGGTCGCAGAAACAGATTCGTTGGCAACGGGCCCGGCTGTTGCCGTTGCTAGGCAGCTGGCGAGCGGCTTTTGACGGTAAGAGACGCGGAAGCCGATGACGCTGGCGCGGGCTGATCGCGGGCCCTCGAGACGCCATGTTGCCACGGAGAGCGAGTGATCCAGCGGCTGTGCGGCAAGGAAATTTTAGCAAATATTGAACAAAAATACTGATAAGTAGTATTAGTGACACATTTAAATCTAAATTCTAAAAAAAATCGACTGTATCCATATCTAGTGCATAAAATTCCTCCGATTAAGTTTCGGAAAAAAGTTTTGATGAAGTGTTGATTCTACCTTAATGACGAGGTCCCTGACTCGCAACTGTGGAGCTCCGGCAGCCGCGCCACCGGCAAGCGGCAGCTCCATTCGGCGCCAGTGTCTCCGCGGCTTCTGTATCGATGTCCGCACCGGTTCAGACACTGGCGAGGGCGCTGATAGGGGCCGCTGAGCTGATGAGGCGACGCCAACTTCCGCAGACTCGCCGCAGTCGGTGACGGCTCTAACTAGAAAGCGGCACTCTGAACCCGCTGGAAGACCGTCCGCTTTCAGCAGGCGGGATTCGAACAGGTCTGGGGGCGGGAGTAGCAGCTGATCGAGTTGTGAAGATGTCCAAGGATCCAAGAGCAGCATTGAAATTCAAATAAAGTTATCACAGACCCTAATGGCTTTCAAACTGCTGGTTTTCATGTCACCGTCAGCACCCAGAGCAAACCAGCACTCACTTTCGTACCGACGCCAACTCCGGTCACTTCGGCACAGCCTCTCGAGCCGGTAGACCCGCTGGCAGATATCGTCAACGCGCAGCAGCGCCCAGTCGCTACCGGCGTCGACAACGTCAACGGACTGCGGAGGATCTGACGGCGGCCGCCTGACAGGTTTGAGCAGTCCCGTCACGCCGCTGATGACGCTCACGTTGACGGCTCCGGGCCAGTCGGTGACGCCGAACCCGGGAATTTCAATCGAGCAGGAGTAGCTGCCCGAGTCAGGCAGGTCAGCCGCGGTGAGCAACAAGCTGCCGTCCGTCTCAGCTCGTAGCTGCTTCAGTCCATCGTCCTTGCCGGCCGTTGGTCTGTGCTGCCACACTGTTCGACTGCCTTCGATAGGCTGTGCGAGACGGCAGGGCAGTCGGAGCTGCGAGCCAGCAGCAACCAAAGCCACTGCCGGTGGTCCTTCAGCAATGGGTGGCACAACTGCGTTCGGAGCCTTTCCGGTAGACTTTGCTGAAGAGCTAGCAACTGTCAGCCTGGCTGCCGCCTGCGCCGAACCCACCGCATTGGTGGCGTGGCACTGGAACTGACCAGCGTGGCTCAACTCCACCGGCGAGATCGTCAACGAGCCGTCCGCCCCAACGCTCAGGCCGGCGTGGCCTTCGTCGTTTGGATCCTCCAAACCGTTGGCAGCGAATACGAACCTGCCGAGCCCCTTCGACCAGTAGACAGTGGGGGGCGGGTTGCCCACCGCTCGGCAGGTCAGCACGACACGGTCTCCGACTGAGGCGGTTGCATCTGAAGGCGTTTCTAAGAAAACCGGACGTCTAAGGACGGTCAGGCTGGCTGCCGACTCGGCCGTGTTGCCCGCAGTGCTGGTGGCCTCGCAGATGTATCTATGGCGTGTAGAGTAAGAGTTTTACACTTGCAATTGCAAATTGTGGATCAACTCGATTGGTTCACTGATTATTCGAATTGTTCAGCGAGAACCGTGACCTGCCTACCTGCCGGCATCAGCAGCCATTGCACCAATCAAAATCAGGGTCCCGTTGCCCACCAGCTGAATTCGATCTTGATGCGGCATGGGACGCGGCTCGCCGCCCGGTGTCTCTCGTCGCCAGTTAAGCGCCAGTTCCCGCTGCCACCAGATGTCAACTTTCTCTGGGGAAAATGCCGTGGCGGAACAGTGAAAAGTCGCCGATTCGCCTTCCAGCACTGTCTGATCTCGTGGTCGCAGAGCAAACACCGGTCGGTCAGCGGAGTTCGCCATCACTTTGAGTCTGGCTGGCGGCGACCTCAGCTGACCGGCTGCAGGTAGTCCAGTGAGGTCGGTGTCTATATTCACAGCTTAAAATAATGTACATTACTGGGATTGTCAGGCAGTCTTCCTATGGATTTGTTTTGCCATGTTCTTCATCATCACATGGCGAGCGCAGCGGATGGTCACTCTATGACCGTGAGCCAACTAACCAGAAAGGGGAATAGTCACTGGTTGAAGCATGGCAGCTAATGAGGATTTTCAGCTTTATAAACGAGTTTTTATATTGGTAATGAAGCTGTATGCTGATTAACATTCAAATATTTAAACAAAAAACCATGGCACACAATTTGTGAGCTCACCCTTAGTCGAGGCCACGCAGACATACTCTCCAGCATCCGACATCTGCACATTGACAATCTTCAGTGTCCCGTTCAACTGGCTGACCCGGCCAGCCTCGCCAATGAGTTTCCCCATGCCCGGCCGCTGCCACCGCAGCCTGCCAGTCCGCCAATCCTCGTTGATGCGGCCAGAGATTGCCAGCCGGCAGGACATGACGACCTCGCTGCCAGCTGTCACGGGGCCTGACGGTGTCTGCAGAATGATCGCCGCTCGTGCATTGATCAAAGCCACTGCTGGCTGCTCGATTAGGACTGAAAGAAGACCGCAGAGTACCAGGGCCGCGGTCTCGGCAGCAGGCGGAAACTACAAGGTTTTGGGATGACATCAGCTTATACACCGCTCACGCTCAATATTGTGTGTCTACTCAATACTGCCATTACAGTGAAAATAAGTCTTTTCCATGCCTTCACCACTTTGAGGAGGGTCAGTGCAAAGTTGCCGACTCGAAAAGTCAGCAGTGACTCATCTATTCAAGTATTTGCTGAGCGAATCAGCTCAGCTCACCTCCGGGAGGTCAGCGGCAGGCTAGCCCAGCGAAGAGAAGGATGTGACTCAGTCGTCTCAGCTTCCCCCCAGTCCCCATGGCGCTGCCGCAGTCACTTTGACTAACTCTCAAATCCTATTGAGCGGCACTGATCGGGTCTGACTGGGGCTGGCGGGGCGGAATTCAATTACCAGGTTATTTATGAGCACCCTGGGGAGACTCGGAGCACCGGGATTATGAGCGATGATGACAGAACTGGGGAGGTCTGGGGATGGAAGACCGACACAGCTACATCATGCAGCTGTGAGTCATGAAGATGGGGACGAACTGACATGAAAACTGAGACGAAAAGTGGAAATAAAAAACTTATTACCAATGCAATCGAAGCTAGGGAGACAGGGAGAGAAACTCACTGGAGAGATCAGCGTCCATTAGCCGTCATGAACTGACTCTTACTTTCTTGCTTCGAAGTTTTTTTCGACTATCTATCTATCTATCTATCTATCTATCTATCTATCTATCTATCTATCTATCTATCTATCTATCTATCTATCTATCTATCTATCTATCTATCTATCTATCTATCTATCTATCTATCTATCTATCTATCTATCTATCTATCTATCTATCTATCTATCTATCTATCTATCTATCTATCTATCTATCTATCTATCTATCTATCTATCTATCTATCTATCTATCTATCTATCTATCTATCTATCTATCTATCTATCTATCTATCTATCTATCTATCTATCTATCTATCTATCTATCTATCTATCTATCTATCTATCTATCTATCTATCTATCTATCTATCTATCTATCTATCTATCTATCTATCTATCTATCTATCTATCTATCTATCTATCTATCTATCTATCTATCTATCTATCTATCTATCTATCTATCTATCTATCTATCTATCTATCTATCTATCTATCTATCTATCTATCTATCTATCTATCTATCTATCTATCTATCTATCTATCTATCTATCTATCTATCTATCTATCTATCTATCTATCTATCTATCTATCTATCTATCTATCTATCTATCTATCTATCTATCTATCTATCTATCTATCTATCTATCTATCTATCTATCTATCTATCTATCTATCTATCTATCTATCTATCTATCTATCTATCTATCTATCTATCTATCTATCTATCTATCTATCTATCTATCTATCTATCTATCTATCTATCTATCTATCTATCTATCTATCTATCTATCTATCTATCTATCTATCTATCTATCTATCTATCTATCTATCTATCTATCTATCTATCTATCTATCTATCTATCTATCTATCTATCTATCTATCTATCTATCTATCTATCTATCTATCTATCTATCTATCTATCTATCTATCTATCTATCTATCTATCTATCTATCTATCTATCTATCTATCTATCTATCTATCTATCTATCTATCTATCTATCTATCTATCTATCTATCTATCTATCTATCTATCTATCTATCTATCTATCTATCTATCTATCTATCTATCTATCTATCTATCTATCTATCTATCTATCTATCTATCTATCTATCTATCTATCTATCTATCTATCTATCTATCTATCTATCTATCTATCTATCTATCTATCTATCTATCTATCTATCTATCTATCTATCTATCTATCTATCTATCTATCTATCTATCTATCTATCTATCTATCTATCTATCTATCTATCTATCTATCTATCTATCTATCTATCTATCTATCTATCTATCTATCTATCTATCTATCTATCTATCTATCTATCTATCTATCTATCTATCTATCTATCTATCTATCTATCTATCTATCTATCTATCTATCTATCTATCTATCTATCTATCTATCTATCTATCTATCTATCTATCTATCTATCTATCTATCTATCTATCTATCTATCTATCTATCTATCTATCTATCTATCTATCTATCTATCTATCTATCTATCTATCTATCTATCTATCTATCTATCTATCTATCTATCTATCTATCTATCTATCTATCTATCTATCTATCTATCTATCTATCTATCTATCTATCTATCTATCTATCTATCTATCTATCTATCTATCTATCTATCTATCTATCTATCTATCTATCTATCTATCTATCTATCTATCTATCTATCTATCTATCTATCTATCTATCTATCTATCTATCTATCTATCTATCTATCTATCTATCTATCTATCTATCTATCTATCTATCTATCTATCTATCTATCTATCTATCTATCTATCTATCTATCTATCTATCTATCTATCTATCTATCTATCTATCTATCTATCTATCTATCTATCTATCTATCTATCTATCTATCTATCTATCTATCTATCTATCTATCTATCTATCTATCTATCTATCTATCTATCTATCTATCTATCTATCTATCTATCTATCTATCTATCTATCTATCTATCTATCTATCTATCTATCTATCTATCTATCTATCTATCTATCTATCTATCTATCTATCTATCTATCTATCTATCTATCTATCTATCTATCTATCTATCTATCTATCTATCTATCTATCTATCTATCTATCTATCTATCTATCTATCTATCTATCTATCTATCTATCTATCTATCTATCTATCTATCTATCTATCTATCTATCTATCTATCTATCTATCTATCTATCTATCTATCTATCTATCTATCTATCTATCTATCTATCTATCTATCTATCTATCTATCTATCTATCTATCTATCTATCTATCTATCTATCTATCTATCTATCTATCTATCTATCTATCTATCTATCTATCTATCTATCTATCTATCTATCTATCTATCTATCTATCTATCTATCTATCTATCTATCTATCTATCTATCTATCTATCTATCTATCTATCTATCTATCTATCTATCTATCTATCTATCTATCTATCTATCTATCTATCTATCTATCTATCTATCTATCTATCTATCTATCTATCTATCTATCTATCTATCTATCTATCTATCTATCTATCTATCTATCTATCTATCTATCTATCTATCTATCTATCTATCTATCTATCTATCTATCTATCTATCTATCTATCTATCTATCTATCTATCTATCTATCTATCTATCTATCTATCTATCTATCTATCTATCTATCTATCTATCTATCTATCTATCTATCTATCTATCTATCTATCTATCTATCTATCTATCTATCTATCTATCTATCTATCTATCTATCTATCTATCTATCTATCTATCTATCTATCTATCTATCTATCTATCTATCTATCTATCTATCTATCTATCTATCTATCTATCTATCTATCTATCTATCTATCTATCTATCTATCTATCTATCTATCTATCTATCTATCTATCTATCTATCTATCTATCTATCTATCTATCTATCTATCTATCTATCTATCTATCTATCTATCTATCTATCTATCTATCTATCTATCTATCTATCTATCTATCTATCTATCTATCTATCTATCTATCTATCTATCTATCTATCTATCTATCTATCTATCTATCTATCTATCTATCTATCTATCTATCTATCTATCTATCTATCTATCTATCTATCTATCTATCTATCTATCTATCTATCTATCTATCTATCTATCTATCTATCTATCTATCTATCTATCTATCTATCTATCTATCTATCTATCTATCTATCTATCTATCTATCTATCTATCTATCTATCTATCTATCTATCTATCTATCTATCTATCTATCTATCTATCTATCTATCTATCTATCTATCTATCTATCTATCTATCTATCTATCTATCTATCTATCTATCTATCTATCTATCTATCTATCTATCTATCTATCTATCTATCTATCTATCTATCTATCTATCTATCTATCTATCTATCTATCTATCTATCTATCTATCTATCTATCTATCTATCTATCTATCTATCTATCTATCTATCTATCTATCTATCTATCTATCTATCTATCTATCTATCTATCTATCTATCTATCTATCTATCTATCTATCTATCTATCTATCTATCTATCTATCTATCTATCTATCTATCTATCTATCTATCTATCTATCTATCTATCTATCTATCTATCTATCTATCTATCTATCTATCTATCTATCTATCTATCTATCTATCTATCTATCTATCTATCTATCTATCTATCTATCTATCTATCTATCTATCTATCTATCTATCTATCTATCTATCTATCTATCTATCTATCTATCTATCTATCTATCTATCTATCTATCTATCTATCTATCTATCTATCTATCTATCTATCTATCTATCTATCTATCTATCTATCTATCTATCTATCTATCTATCTATCTATCTATCTATCTATCTATCTATCTATCTATCTATCTATCTATCTATCTATCTATCTATCTATCTATCTATCTATCTATCTATCTATCTATCTATCTATCTATCTATCTATCTATCTATCTATCTATCTATCTATCTATCTATCTATCTATCTATCTATCTATCTATCTATCTATCTATCTATCTATCTATCTATCTATCTATCTATCTATCTATCTATCTATCTATCTATCTATCTATCTATCTATCTATCTATCTATCTATCTATCTATCTATCTATCTATCTATCTATCTATCTATCTATCTATCTATCTATCTATCTATCTATCTATCTATCTATCTATCTATCTATCTATCTATCTATCTATCTATCTATCTATCTATCTATCTATCTATCTATCTATCTATCTATCTATCTATCTATCTATCTATCTATCTATCTATCTATCTATCTATCTATCTATCTATCTATCTATCTATCTATCTATCTATCTATCTATCTATCTATCTATCTATCTATCTATCTATCTATCTATCTATCTATCTATCTATCTATCTATCTATCTATCTATCTATCTATCTATCTATCTATCTATCTATCTATCTATCTATCTATCTATCTATCTATCTATCTATCTATCTATCTATCTATCTATCTATCTATCTATCTATCTATCTATCTATCTATCTATCTATCTATCTATCTATCTATCTATCTATCTATCTATCTATCTATCTATCTATCTATCTATCTATCTATCTATCTATCTATCTATCTATCTATCTATCTATCTATCTATCTATCTATCTATCTATCTATCTATCTATCTATCTATCTATCTATCTATCTATCTATCTATCTATCTATCTATCTATCTATCTATCTATCTATCTATCTATCTATCTATCTATCTATCTATCTATCTATCTATCTATCTATCTATCTATCTATCTATCTATCTATCTATCTATCTATCTATCTATCTATCTATCTATCTATCTATCTATCTATCTATCTATCTATCTATCTATCTATCTATCTATCTATCTATCTATCTATCTATCTATCTATCTATCTATCTATCTATCTATCTATCTATCTATCTATCTATCTATCTATCTATCTATCTATCTATCTATCTATCTATCTATCTATCTATCTATCTATCTATCTATCTATCTATCTATCTATCTATCTATATATCTATCTATATATCCGATACTCTATTCATCCATCTAGCTGACTTGTTTTGCATGTCTTGACTGGGAGGACTTTATTATAGCCCTAGAAAGCTTATTTTACTCTCTTGAGCATTTCCATTCTTATGAGTTGTACTTGAGATGTCCACTCGAGACCACTCATCCGGGAGTTCCATTTAGTCGCATCCCAATACAGTGCGAAGTGCGCAGTCGAACTCAAGGCTTTAATTTCCCCTCAGGACTCTATCATTCCCCGAACCGAGTGCCCATAATCCTAGAAGAGCCGAAGCAAGTCGTGAATACGAGCGTAATGTAAAACAGCGGTGCTTCACAGCCTGAATTTTGTTGTCTCATCAGTCGTGCAGTGACGCGCGCCCCAACCAGTCACGGAAGGCGGCTCCCAGTTCTGCGTCTTGCTGGGTAACGCTACTTTCAAGCATCTTTCATATCCTGGGCTTATCCGAGCTTCCCTTCAAGAGGCCAGGTCTGCACGCCAACTAGCAAGGTGCAACGGCATAATGCAGATATTTTTATCTGAGCGGAAACGAAGAAAACAACTCACCATTGCCAGAGACACTTCTTGTTCGAGTCGAGCTGATGAGGCAAGCTGGCGCAGCCCCGGCTGTCTCCGCTAGTTGGTTTATCTGGGCGCCAAATCCGCCCAGCTTTTCGCCACACCATTGGCTGCAGCAGATGCCGGAGGTCCCCTGCTCTCATTGGATCGCCAACTAACTAACTATCAATGTTGCTTCTAGATTAATATCCGCATATTGAAAATTACTCTGCCTGTTAGTTATCATATGAATAGGGCCAAAATTTTATGACATTCCAGCACACACAGCTCTGCTCTAACCCGAACCGTTAGCTAGGCAACAAAAATAAAAAGGCGTCACGTGACTGCTTCTCTGCTCGAGCAAAGATTAAACTTAGATAACTTGAAACTTTCGCCGCTCTGATTGGCAAGATTGTGCACTAAATTGAAGCATGCAAATTTCTATCAAGGCCAAGCGCCTGGTAGCTAAAACTACTTCACGGCTACTGAAAAAAGCTCGGAGGCATTCCGCAGAATCCGCAGAATCCGCAGAATTGTTTTCTCTCAAACCAAACTTTCTGACAGGGGGGGGCGGTTCCGCTGCAAGATCGGTTTTTTTCCCCGGCAAGATCCAAACTCGGTGCCGACCCTCGCGCTGGGAGCCGAACTGTTCCCGGAGGAAGCTTTACTCGGGCCAGTGAAAACACCACAAAAATACGGTGGAGAAACTGCGTGCACTTTGATGGGTGTCGGAATATTTTTATTGACTTGACTGATCGACTGGGTAATCAAAAATTCTAATAAAAAAACTAATTCGTTAAGTGTCTCAGGTTGAAATAAAATAAATTTCCTCTTGAAATTCCGCTGAAAGAGAATAGAGAAGCACGACAAATGCTTGTAGAGGAAGTTTCAAACCCAGTTTATGAAGTTGAACTGAAGGCAAGCCATGGATTTAATCATGCAGGAAAGTACTGATGTCGTGAAGAATATAATGAAATGCAAGGTAATGTAGAAATCTCCAAGATACCATCGGACTGCTCTAAAATACAACGAATTGCAATGTTTTCATGTTCCTACATTTTTTCTTAATCCAAATTTTTTTATGCGACTCTGATTTTTAGGATTGTTTTGTTGTTTCTAGACACCCGAACTTTCGACCAGATGTACAAGCCGACGTACAGCCCACGGCACAGCCGCAGCTAGTTGCGCGGCGCATCCGAGAGCTGTGTACAGCTGTTCAGTTCTGACGGGATGGAGGGGCCGCAACACCCACACTAAATTTACCCAGCTCAAACTGGTGCCCGATCTCAGCTGGGTGGGACTGAAGCAATGCGGGGATAAGTGCCTTGCTGAAGGGCAAAAATTTCCTTCTAGTACCGGGGCTCGAACCCTCGACCTTTCGGTCATAAGCCAGGCACCCTAGCCACTAGGCTACAACTCCGCGTCTAGCATTTGAAAAATCGTTAGAAACCAGAAAATTTTTTATGTAATTATATTTATGATAGTATAAAAACTTTTCAAACAGTGGCTGCACTGGTCCTTTTGGCGCCAATTGAAGGCCTTTCTTCGTGCGTTCAGAGATTCAACATGCCTTGAGTTTCTAAATGCGTATAAAAAGTTTCGATAAAACTTCTCAAGCTACTGCCGGATAACAGTCAGTAGTATGCGGCCACTACATACATAAAGCTAGTCCTTTAGCAACACTTTAGAAGCTAAACGCCTATGCAAGTAGCCTTTTAATTTAAAGTAAAAAGGGGTTGAAATCTGACTCCCATACGATTTTCGACTTCTCAATTTCGTCTGTCTGGGGATTTTTTCCCGTATTAATTATGAATTGCTTTGCGATTTTGGTGGAGCTTTGAAGCTAAGGATTCTTTTGTCTCGATTCAATTGTAAAAGGAATCAAAATTTTCGAGATAGTTTTCAGAGGGCTGAGAAGTCCGTTTTTATTGTCAATTGCTATTGAAGGCAGTCCAGGCATGACTGGGTGTAAAATTTAAAAAATTTGCTTTTGCAATAGGAAAGATGTCACAAAGTGCTATTGGGTTTCGGTCTTTCCCGAGATCTCTCATTGAGAATCTATTGACCGTGCTGTGTTTATGTTTGTGACATGGCTACGTTTTCCAAACAATGGAAATGTCTCAAAAACATTACGAGATTAGGGATAGATTGTTTGACAAGTAAAGTACAAGCGCGTACATTTAATCACAAAATTGTGCTTTGGTGCGGGCGTTAGGCGAGAAGGAAGATAGAGGCTCAAATAAGCTGTGCAGAGATTAATAATTTTATAAATTTGGAGCTCATAATTTACTTGGATGGAGAGCATTAGCTCGTTTGCTACGACTGACTGAACCATAAATGACGCAGGCTTATAATTTTTTTTCACTTTATAGCAAAGCTAATTTCAAATTTTGATTAAGTTTTAAGGCAGAGAATAAATTCGATTCTGCTTCAAGTTGGGTGTAAGTACAAAGAGTTTTATAAATAGGGTGCTGAAAGATTAGCTTTGCTGCAAATGAAAACGGGTGTGAGTTCGTGTAGGAGCGTACCGGAGAGCGTACCCATGAAACTGTTTACGCTCGTACACAGCCTAGCATTGGGTCCACCAGTTTTTGTGTTTCCTCAAATCAAACCAGCTCGGGCTACTCGCAAACAGCCTTTTGGTACTCGTGCTCAAAACCCAGCGTCTCAATGAAGAGCTGCATTTCCTTGTCAGACGCCATTGGCGCATGTGGGCACACTGCGGCCTGGGACGGGTAGGAGTCACGTGACCCAGCGCCTGATTCACCGGCTCTGTCGAGTGGTTGGACCTGCTGTCCGCTGCTGGACTTCAGTTTGTTCGCCGACAGGTAGCACAGCTGGACGAGGAGCTCGACCATCTCCAGCAGGGTGATGATTGACACGCCCACCCACAGGCCTGAAGAGGCGGGAAGTCTCATTGGGTCAGTTTGGGCATTTTCACTTCTCTGCCTGCCATCATGTTAACTGGCGAATAGGCATGGGGATTCACAAAATCGACTCACGGAAGACTTTAAAACTATGAAGAGGTCGTTAATCTCTTGGTTTATTGTAATTTTTCAATGTAAATCCCTATCAATCCCTATGCGGTTGTTGCTACGAGTAAAAGTTTCCCAGGCTTTGAGGTCGCCACAATTATAAGTTAAAAGCATCTGGAGAGTCATTCTGCAAGTCATTTTGTATTGCAGATAATTAGTGAACTATGGAAGAATAAAAGTACTTTTACTGTCCCAACTGGAAGTTGCAAGCTGAATTAGGAGAGTCTCCATTGCTCTGCAACTCACCTAAAATGCCGCCCAAATCGGAGAAGAAATTCCTCAGTGGGTAGCCGAATGACTCATTGAAAACGCTCATCTTGTTAGTCTTCGGGTACACGTCAAGAACACTGATGAATTTGTGATTAATCATGTAGGGCGCGTAGTCATACAGAGTCTGCGGCCTGAAGCTGGAGAGATTTGTGCGGGCCAGTTGCTTGAGCAGATCAGAGGCGTAGTCTCTCACAGCCACCACTGCAAGTGACTCGTCTCTCGGCCAAGTGGACAAGCCAGTTGTCACGCTGTAGCGGGTGTTGGTGCAGCGCACCGGACACTGTTTGGCCCAGATGCCCTGCGTTTTCTGGCGCTGCAACACCCTGTGAAAGCATTTGACCTGATGCGCTGTGACATTGTAAACCTCCCAGTTCTGCAGGAGGTAGTCAGTCAGGGAGTTGAACACCCAGCTCCGGTTTGTGATGATGTACTCGGTCATGTTGTACTTGTTTTTGCGATACATTATGTCGAAGAAAAACACCTAAAGTGCGATTTTGTTTATAGGGACTTTTCATTTTTCCGTTTGCTTAAGCCAATTATCAGCTGCTGTATGAGTACTTAAACAAAGACTCACTTCTTCAGGTAGCATGTGGCAAACGCCGGTATCTGCCATGAGGTCACTGGGCAGTGGCAAGTGCGTCGCCAAGCAACCGCATGAGTTCCTGTACTCCTCTTGCATTATGCGAATGAGGCAGTCCTCGGTGGACCCGAAAAAGCTCTGATTCTCGTAGTTCCCCGGCATGGAGAAATTCACGGTGTAGGTGACATTTGGAAAATTGTCAGTGCACGGCGCGGCTGTGCGATCGACCTTCGCTTCCTTTTGCGAGGTTACCTGGGCTGAGGTCTTGTAGCCAAACAGTGCGTTGAAGCTAGAAACCATGTCCGGCTTGAAGCCTGCGGTCAGTCAGTTAGTTCTGTCGGTTGGTAGTACCTAGCAAAAGTTCTTGTAGCCCAGCACGCACAAAGACGTAAAAAAATAGACACCCTTAGCACAGATTTTTTACATTATAGACTTCAGTTCAGTCTTATTTTTCACCTACAAGTAATTTCAGATACAACTACCGTATCGACTTCTTGACTTAGCTTGACTTAGCTGCAGGGGGCATCCGGCCGGGCCGGATACAGCGACTGGGCGGTGGCCGTCCATTGCGCTAACCCCTGGCGATATCGTAATCGACCGTATCGTATCGACTTCAGGAGTTCACGAAATCGCTGAACCTTGTCTAAGTTGTCTTGACTAGAAACACTAACTATTGTTCATTTACTCAAAATTCATTCATTCTTTGGTGGTTTGAACGGCCTTTAAGAGCTCAGAAGCAAGCAGATCAACTTCTAGCCACTTTGAAATAAATAACCAGAAGGATCAGTAGCCTAAAGCCGGGATTCGATGTAATGCTAAATTTTCCCGCGGTTACCCCTATCGTGCAAGGCCACGCGGAACCCGGGCACGTTGTCCACGAGCTCTGCATTTGTCAGAAACGAAAAGCCGTAGTTGTACAGCACCAAGTAAAGCCCGCTGCCTTCGCCAGCTTTAGCGATGGTGCGATTGCTTGGATTGAATGTCAGGCACATGAACCTGCAGCGTACGTTATAAATTAAATATTGAGAGCTATGGAAAAATGATACTAAGTACACAAAGAAAAAGTCCTATACTAACACTAAAAAGTTCTACAAAAGCAGCTCAAACCTGTCTTCATCCTTGTACACCGTGAAGTTCTCATAGGAGCAGGGCTCCGAGTTGTAGCGGCAGTAGATGACGGTCTCGTGCGGAAGCTGGAACAGAACCCCTCGATAAGCCAGCGATCGCAGCCCCAATTTTCCATCATAGTACGAGTCGAAGTCCTCCGGAGGCATAGAGATGTTCCAGTTGTCCAGTTTCAGCTGGTAGAACAGCAGAGCAATGTCGAAGATCATGTGGTTTAAGTTCCTTGGGTGGCCTGGGTAGGAAAACATTTGTCAAATATTCTCTAACGATTTTATCTCTAAGTTTATAAAGTAATTTCCACGGCGACCAACTCACCTGGAACAGAGTAGTTGCTTTCAACAGGAGGTGTAGCGTAAGTTATGAAGTACGTTGGGCAGATGGTCACACTCGGGAACTGAAAGTCGGCGCCCTCGCTGGAGAACTCGGTGCTCACCGGATAGCTCAGGTACCGCTGCGCCAGCTCATTCAGGTGCAGGGCGAATCCGGCACAGGCGCCCAGGATCACCACAACCCAGATAAAGCGGCTAATCCCCGAGCCCCTCGTCAGGTGCGTGATTCCGTGAGCCGAGGTGTTCTCAGCAAATGAGACCAGGGTCTTCCGGCGCAGTTCCCCAAGTATGGAGTTCGGCTGTTGCTGCTGCTTCTCACTAGACTCCATTTCTATTTGTTATTTAAGCACGAAAAATTGGGGCTGTCTCAATTGCACTGACCAACATTAATGGGCTCAGCCGCTTCTGCTCGGGTTAAATATCCGCGATCTCTCTACGTGAGGCTGCTCCCCCCCAGCCAAAAAATGGCCTCGGAGCTGCAGTTGAATTTGCCTGTTTGGTTTCGATTGGTGCCTGAATTATTGATGTTTGGGGAAAGAACTCGCCGGCAAGCTTGGGGTTGAGAGTAGTAGCCTCTTATCGCAGGTGACGTACGAGCGTACGAGCGTATACTGTAATCGACTACGAGCGTACTAGAAGTATAAAAAGGCTAATCGAGCTGTAGTGGAACCTTTCACCGTAGGTGTGAGAAATTTTTTATCACAATGATTTCCATTTGCACAACTTTTTTTATGCCTCCGATTAAAAATCTTACTGTTGGTATTTAATTTTATAAAATGCACAGTATCACCTTGCTACTTATTCCTCATTCTAGTAGTGTATTATGCGAATTTCACTGTTACAAGAAAATCTTTCATTAGAATTGGACAGATGATGCTATCGCACTTTGGCGATTTTGGCACGACTGTAGGCCTTCCCTATTCGTATGTCTGCTTTTCTTGTATCTTCACAGTCACTTGTTATATTTTTAAAACCTGCAATATTAGTCTTAAGTTGTAAGATGCATTACAGTGAATACACATGACTGAGAGTTCTTCGATGCAGAAGCGCTCTCTCTCAAGTCTTCGCCCAGACACAATCAAATCTTGCACAGTGCATGGCCTGCTCTGCAAGTGGGCAAAATGTTTCGCCGTCCCGCTGTGATCGACAGGAACGAACAATAGGGTAGTGTACAGCACAGAGCCACGCGTATGCTCCATAATACTTAATTATAACCACCGAGTGTGTGAGACGGAGACAGAAAAAGTCTGTGTACACCATTGCAGCAGCTATTTTACTGTACATTAAATCCAAGTACCGCTGTAAAACATAACTACTGTTTTCTATTTTCATTTCAACTTTCATTCTGGCGCCAATAATTTAAGTTCTTTAACATGTGCTTAAATATCAATTAAAAGCGATAAAGCTTACTTTAAGTGCACTTTTGCACCGAGTGCAAAGGCTGATGCATCTGTAAAGACCCTGTTTGGAAATTCTCTAGCTTGTACTTAATGCTTTTTATCGAAACCCCTTAATATCAGGGATGGTTCTTGAGAGCTTCTCATTGAGGTTCTAGCCGCTTCTTAATATTAATTTAAGTACGCCGAATGAGAGAACTTGCTCAATAGGAGGTCTTTTGGCATGATTGGGCAAAGCATTGTGAGCTGTGAGCCGTGTGAGTACAGCTGCCATGAAACAAGGTACTTCTTTAGGCACATTAAATTCGTAAGCTAATTAGGTACTTAACTACCATATAAAACTTACAAAGAAAGCGTTTTTTACTGAGTTGAAGCCGAAAAAAAAATCAGCGCCCTGTGACGCTGATTTTCCATCTGACAGCGTACTTTGTTGTTGTTGTTGTTGTTGTTGTTTGAAGCCGAAAGCAACATGCTGCTGAGTACATTCTCAACTGAAGGATTGAAGAGCCTTCTTGGTCGTACACGCGATCGACCGCTGCTGCTTCTGGCAGGTTTGGCATCGGGAATTGCTGGAGTAGCACTTCTAATCCGAGTTATTCGTCGGCGTAGAAATCCCAAGCCGCCCCTGCCACCGGGACCTCGGGGTTGGCCAGTTCTCGGTTCCCTGCTGAACATGGACCCCACGCGGATGCATGAGTCCATCGCCAAGCTGTGCCTTAAGTTCGGCCCCATCATTTCTTATAAGCTCGGCTCCCAGCAGTTCATCATTGTCAACGACTTGGCGATGGCGGAGGAGATGCTCCAGGACGAGAACTACACGGGACGGTGCCAGGCTCCGATATTCCAGCGACAGAGCGCCGGATGCGGCCTGCTGTTCAGCGAGGGTCCACTCTGGAAGAGGCATCGACGCCTCGCATTGAGGACGCTGCGAGACTTTGGCTTCGCTGGAGATGGCTCAGCAAAGATGATTGACAACCAGACGGACGACATCCTTGCTGACTTGCGCACGGCCAGCGAATCCAATAGTCCAATTAAGGTCCTGGACACGTTCTCAGCGGCTACCAACGCGGTCATCGCTCAGCTAACTCTGGGCCGGCAGTTCAAACGAGGTGACCCCGACCTCGAGTTCATTCGGGCTGCAGCTAGCGGCCTGTTCGCCACCCGGCCACTGCAGGGCCTGTCATTCCTGTTCCCATGGATGGACTGGCTTGTGCGTCTCATTCCCGAGACTAGTGAGTTCACTCGGCTCACAATCGCGAATCAGGAATTCATCCGCGAACAGATGCAGCAGCGCAGGGAGCTGATGGGAGCCGATGTTGAGTCCTTTCAACCGGAGTGCCTGTGCGACGTCTATATTCAGGAAAGGATGCGCGCTGAAGCTCGTGGCGATTTTGAAACCTTCAAGGATCAGCAGGTAAATTTTAGTGCAGTTTCGTTTTCGGTTGGCTCAGACGTAAAGCCTGAGATACTTTTTAGGGTAATAATTGGACTTTGTAGGGTAATTATGTAATTATTATGTAGTAGGACATGCAGTTTTTGTCGTTTTTTGTGAGAATACATGTAGACAGTGGCGAAAACACAGGCCAAGCCAAGGAAGTGAAATCCTGTCCACTGACCATGTGTTTATATAGTAAGTTGGGAAAGTTTCGAAATATATGCTAGTTGGTTAGGTGAGTCTCGAAAACCTCGGAAACTAAACCGCTTTTTCAAGTAAAAATTTCTTCTACAATTGCCCTCTGCCTAAAGTTTAAATTCCTGACATCAGCGATCCATCAAATCTATCCAGATAGTTTCCGTGGTGATGGATCTTTTCTTTGCGGGCACGGACACCACGGCGCGCAGCCTGGAGTGGCTGATGCTTTACCTGGCATTCGAGCCGAACTGGCAAGCTGAAGTTCAGGCTGAGCTGGACAAAATTTTTGGACGCGATCGGCGACCCGCCATGCGTGACAAGGACGCATTGCCGGTGACTTGCGCCGTGATAGAGGAAGTCTACAGACTGGTGTCGCTAAGCCCTCTGGGAATGTTTCACCGGGCCATTCGAGAGAACAGCGTCTTCCGGGGCTACAGAATGCCCACGGATGCGCTGATTTTCCCGTTTGTCTACGGGATTTCGCGGGACCCGAGCCTTTGGCCGAGGCCCGACGAGTTTCTGCCTGGGCGTTTCCTCACATCTGAGGGCCGGTTCGACAAGCTCGCAGCCGGCAAAAACATCCCCTTTTCGGTGGGCCGCCGGATGTGCGCCGGCAAGTCGCTGGCCCGCATGCAGGTCTTCCTGGTTTTCGTCGCCGTCATGCAGCAGTTCCGCGTGCGGCTGGCGGACGGGTTCGCCGATCGGCGAGTGGAAATTCTGCGAGGGACCGCCGGCATTCTGAGACTGCCCGGCAACTACAGGCTGCTTTTCGAAGCTCGGGACTAAAAGCAGGTCTCCAAAAACATTGAGAAAATATTTTTGACGCTTTAGTAGTTTTTTGCTTTCGAAAGGTTTGCTTCAAAGTTTGAAAAGTTTAATTTTCGGCTAAAAAATTTCGTTTCTAAAGTACGAGGAGGCTTCTCCTCGAGTTGAATTACGAATGGTCGATCAATTTCGAAGGGCGATTTTCTCTTTTTCCCAAGTTTTTTAAACCTGAAAGTTGGAAACTTTACAGATTGCTAGAATTGTTTTTTCCAATAAAAATTTCTTAATATTTTGCTTTTTCAAATCCCTTTTTGCACTTAAATATGCAAGAACTGAAATTTAAAGTAGGCAGTGCATCATGCTTATTGACTAGTGATGCAGTTAAAAATGCAAGTGTAAAACTTTTCAATCCTATCATATTAACATTTTCAAATATATGACGTAGTTCTACTGTTAACAATGATCCATTTCCACCTAAAGGAGTCCAAAGTACACGAACCCGACTATTCTTTATAAAACTGATGCACTTTTGTAATCAATTATTTATGATGTGAAGAGATTTAATTTTGTTTGAATGCTTGAACTCTCAAAATATATATTTCTTGATCTTAAGTATAACGTAATAATTTCTCAAAAATTGTTCAATGAATCATTCAACGAAATAATTTTAAGGCGAATTTTTCTGATAATTTCATTTCTGAAACTATCAACTGCACTAATAAACTGCACAATTGGGTGCAAAGCTTCAAACGGATCTCTGCGACTTTTATTTATTTATTAATTATTTTTTCGTTCACTTGGTGGTCCTTGCCAAACTTTGGTTCTATATTTCTTTAACTCAATTCTAACGATTAGAGATGTAGCCCAGTGAGAGGAGATGTAGCATAGTGAGAGGAGATGTAGCCCAGTGAGAGGAGATGTAGCCCAGTGAGAGGAGATGTAGCCCAGTGAGAGGAGATGTAGCCCAGTGAGAGGAGATGTAGCCCAGTGAGAGGAGATGTAGCATAGTGAGAGGAGCTGTAGCCCAGTGAGAGGAGATGTAGCCCATTAAGAGGAGATGTAGCCCAGTGAGAGGAGATGTAGCCCAGTGAGAGGAGATGTAGCCCAGTGAGAGGAGATGTAGCATAGTGAGAGGAGATGTAGCCCAGTGAGAGGAGATGTAGCCCAGTGAGAGGAGATGTAGCCCAGTGAGAGGAGATGTAGCCCAGTGAGAGGAGATGTAGCCCAGTGAGAGGAGATGTAGCCCAGTGAGAGGAGCTGTAGCCCAGTGAGAGGAGATGTAGCCCAGTGAGAGGAGATGTAGCCCAGTGAGAGGAGATGTAGCCCAGTGAGAGGAGATGTAGCCCAGTGAGAGGAGATGTAGTATAGTGAGAGGAGATGTAGCCCAGTGAGAGGAGATGTAGCCCAGTGAGAGGAGATGTAGCCCAGTGAGAGGAGATGTAGCCCATTAAGAGGAGATGTAGCCCAGTGAGAGGAGATGTAGCATAGTGAGAGGAGCTGTAGCCCAGTGAGAGGAGATTTAGCCCATTAAGAGGAGATGTAGCCCAGTGAGAGGAGATGTAGCCCAGTGAGAGGAGATGTAGCCCAGTGAGAGGAGATGTAGCCCAGTGAGAGGAGATGTAGCCCAGTGAGAGGAGATGTAGTATAGTGAGAGGAGATGTAGCCCAGTGAGAGGAGATGTAGCCCAGTGAGAGGAGATGTAGCCCAGTGAGAGGAGATGTAGCCCATTAAGAGGAGATGTAGCCCAGTGAGAGGAGATGTAGCATAGTGAGAGGAGATGTAGCCCAGTGAGAGGAGATGTAGCATAGTGAGAGGAGATGTAGCCCAGTGAGAGGAGATGTAGCCCAGTGAGAGGAGATGTAGCCCAGTGAGAGGAGATGTAGCCCAGTGAGAGGAGATGTAGCCCAGTGAGAGGAGCTGTAGCCCAGTGAGAGGAGATGTAGCCCAGTGAGAGGAGATGTAGCATAGTGAGAGGAGATGTAGCCCAGTGAGAGGAGATGTAGCATAGTGAGAGGAGATGTAGCCCAGTGAGAGGAGATGTAGCCCAGTGAGAGGAGATGTAGCCCAGTGAGAGGAGATGTAGCCCAGTGAGAGGAGATGTAGCCCAGTGAGAGGAGATGTAGCCCAGTGAGAGGAGATGTAGCCCAGTGAGAGGAGATGTAGCATAGTGAGAGGAGATGTAGCCCAGTGAGAGGAGATGTAGCCCAGTGAGAGGAGATGTAGCCCAGTGAGAGGAGATGTAGCCCAGTGAGAGGAGCTGTAGCCCAGTGAGAGGAGATGTAGCCCAGTGAGAGGAGATGTAGCCCAGTGAGAGGAGATGTAGCCCAGTGAGAGGAGATGTAGCCCAGTGAGAGGAGATGTAGCATAGTGAGAGGAGATGTAGCCCAGTGAGAGGAGATGTAGCCCAGTGAGAGGAGATGTAGCCCAGTGAGAGGAGATGTAGCCCAGTGAGAGGAGATGTAGCCCAGTGAGAGGAGATGTAGCCCAGTGAGAGGAGCTGTAGCCCAGTGAGAGGAGATGTAGCCCAGTGAGAGGAGATGTAGCATAGTGAGAGGAGATGTAGCCCAGTGAGAGGAGATGTAGCATAGTGAGAGGAGATGTAGCCCAGTGAGAGGAGATGTAGCCCAGTGAGAGGAGATGTAGCCCAGTGAGAGGAGATGTAGCCCAGTGAGAGGAGATGTAGCCCAGTGAGAGGAGATGTAGCCCAGTGAGAGGAGATGTAGCCCAGTGAGAGGAGATGTAGCATAGTGAGAGGAGATGTAGCCCAGTGAGAGGAGATGTAGCCCAGTGAGAGGAGATGTAGCCCAGTGAGAGGAGATGTAGCCCAGTGAGAGGAGATGTAGCCCAGTGAGAGGAGATGTAGCCCAGTGAGAGGAGATGTAGCCCAGTGAGAGGAGATGTAGCCCAGTGAGAGGAGATGTATCCCAGTGAGAGGAGATGTAGCCCAGTGAGAGGAGATGTAGCATAGTGAGAGGAGATGTAGCCCAGTGAGAGGAGATGTAGCCCAGTGAGAGGAGATGTAGCCCAGTGAGAGGAGCTGTAGCCCAGTGAGAGGAGATGTAGCCCAGTGAGAGGAGATGTAGCCCAGTGAGAGGAGATGTAGCCCAGTGAGAGGAGATGTAGCCCAGTGAGAGGAGCTGTAGCCCAGTGAGAGGAGATGTAGCCCAGTGAGAGGAGATGTAGCATAGTGAGAGGAGATGTAGCCCAGTGAGAGGAGCTGTAGCCCAGTGAGAGGAGATGTAGCCCAGTGAGAGGAGATGTAGCCCAGTGAGAGGAGATGTAGCCCAGTGAGAGGAGATGTAGCATAGTGAGAGGAGATGTAGCCCAGTGAGAGGAGATGTAGCCCAGTGAGAGGAGATGTAGCCCAGTGAGAGGAGATGTAGCCCAGTGAGAGGAGATGTAGCCCAGTGAGAGGAGATGTAGCCCAGTGAGAGGAGATGTAGCCCAGTGAGAGGAGCTGTAGCCCAGTGAGAGGAGATGTAGCCCAGTGAGAGGAGATGTAGCCCAGTGAGAGGAGATGTAGCCCAGTGAGAGGAGATGTAGCCCAGTGAGAGGAGATGTAGCCCAGTGAGAGGAGATGTAGCCCAGTGAGAGGAGATGTAGCCCAGTGAGAGGAGATGTAGTATAGTGAGAGGAGATGTAGCCCAGTGAGAGGAGATGTAGCCCAGTGAGAGGAGATGTAGCCCAGTGAGAGGAGATGTAGCCCAGTGAGAGGAGATGTAGCCCAGTGAGAGGAGATGTAGCCCAGTGAGAGGAGATGTAGCATAGTGAGAGGAGATGTAGCCCAGTGAGAGGAGATGTAGCCCAGTGAGAGGAGATGTAGCCCAGTGAGAGGAGATGTAGCCCAGTGAGAGGAGATGTAGCCCAGTGAGAGGAGATGTAGCATAGTGAGAGGAGATGTAGCCCAGTGAGAGGAGATGTAGCATAGTGAGAGGAGATGTAGCCCAGTGAGAGGAGATGTAGCCCAGTGAGATGGATGAGCCCTCGAGGGGCTTTGCGCAAAGTATGTTGGGCTGAGTCACAACTATAAATAGCCTTGCTATTTAGCCTTACTATTTATAAATAGCCTTGCTATAGCTAGCTGCGGCTGTGCCATCGGCTGTTTATCTGGTCGGAAGGTCGGGTTGTCTAAATTAATTTTTTTCTTCAACATCGGATTTATGTTTGTACGCTACACAGCCATTGGAGTCCGGTTAGCTACGTGCGCTAAACTCAGGTGGGCAAATTATTTCACATGCCGCTGCACACGGCCAAATGGCTGAGCCGAAATTTATTTTTGTTTATCGGAATGTCCGCGAGGCTAAGCAGCCGTTTCGTTGGCAGCCTATTTACACTTGCACATTTAGGCGAGAGACCTTGGAGTGCAGATTTCTTATCGTAGCCCTTCCAACGTTGGCGCAGATATATCTTCTGTCTCTGTACCGCATAATAGCTGCATCGGCACAGACTCTTAGACAAAACTTTCTTATTTTTTTAACTGACTGATGTTAATTTTTTCCATCTGAACTCAACGAAAAGCTCACTAATACAGAGCTAATCGGTCAAACTATTCTGGTAAGACTCTGATCCTGCTTATTGGGTTCGACATTTTATGCCGGAAAAAATATTCATGCTTGTCATTGAATTAAAAAATGTATTAATGCATTAATTTTTTCGCATTACCATTTCGGTGGCTCTGGGAGGTGCCTGGCGATCATTTCCGTGACCTGTGTTGCCTATCTAGTCTAATATTTATCACTTGGGCTCCATGTGGGGGGCCGCTGTCTATGAGTTGAGGTGAGGTGATTATTATATTAATTATTAAATATATTATTATCAAGACATGTAAAATTCAGATATCGCTCTCTGTAACGGCCAAGTGGAGCTGCGTTTATTTGCGATAACTGGCTCTCAGATGTGTAGCCTGGGGTCGAACAGTCTCAGATAATGCATTTGATCAGCACTTAAGTTGCGTTGCAAGCTTAAAGCCTTTAACGGAGCGATTCCAAGATGCTTATTATAAAATGCGGCTCGATGTTGTCTTCCGTGCAATTTTGTTTACTTTTTATTAGTGCAGGCTATCCATATTCTAAAAATAAGTCATGCAAGTTTTGTGATAAGACAGATTTGTTTGGTAGAGACGAAATTCGCACTAGAATGAAAATTTTCTACAGCGCTTTTCCCATTACAGTTAATACTCTAGAAATTATAGCGTCGCTATAGAATGCTAATTTTAGTATGTGGAGATCATATTAAGATTTTAAAATCAATCAGCATTATTATTATTATTGTTATTATTATTATTAGGCGCAAACTGCTTGGTGGGGCTGATTTTTATCGATTTTATTTGAAGCAAGAGTATTTTATTTTTATTTTAGTAACATGAACAAGCTTAAGTCAAATATGAATATGAGCCATCGCTTATTTTCAGCAGTAAAAAGGCACCCAAAATGGATTGAACTTTAATTTAAATTCAAATTTTTAAACAACTGCAGACCTTCTACAAGCGAGCCAGTTTGTTGCCAGACGCAGTCCGAAATTAACTGGCGCAGCTGCGTTCGCAGTTGCTATGGCGGAAGAGAACTCAAATGGCCATGCAGTTGGGATCTCTGCTACGTTGCGGCGCAGACAAGTAGACGGCCTTATCTGATTTTGCTCTGCTTAGCTTTTACATCCAAAAGGCTATTTGAAGTGATTTTCCCTGAATCTATGGGAAAATTCTCTGCGCTTTGGTGAGTTATCTGTTGACAAACATTTGTTATATTAACTGGTTTCAAAATTTTACCAGAACCAGAGGACTTCCGGTGGAGATTCGAGCACTAATAAGCTTGGGAATTCGGATTCACCAGCTTCACAATCTGACGGCACAGATCCGAGGCGGCTCGGATTCATCGTTGAAGATGGCCAGCGGACTCAAAGCGGCCGGACGGATTCAGCCATCTCGATGTCAAATCGCTACAGTAATGATGACAATAGCAGGCGACAAGCGGTCTATTTTGAAGGTCATCTGCCTCGGCGTCAGGACAGCGCACTGACTGCTTCACTTTTTAGCAATGACGGCGATGTCACGCAGCAGAGAGTCGTTTCTGACATTCCGGCGATTCAGACTGGCCAAATTGCGGGAAATAATTTCCCAAGTCCAGGAGGTGGAGCGGCCGCTTTGACGATGCAGCCAGGTAATTAATGCGATCGCAGCTGAAAATGGCACGTCAAATTAAGGCTGCAATTTGCATAAATTGCCACCGACCGTTCAGGTGGCTTCGAAGAAATTGAACCGAGAGCTCCCGAGAGTGTCAGTGACGGCTCTCCCGGCCAGTCGCCTCCGAGAATCAGCGTCGGAAACTGCATTGAGGCTCAGGACGTGTCAGATTGAAGCCTGCTGAATACTAAAAATATTCATGCCGCAGACCAGGAGCTACAATTCGGGATTCATAAAATATTTCCAAACTGGCAGCATGTTTCTCCGCTGTCATTATTCCCTAGGCATACAGGAGCACAAAATTATCAATTCTTTTCATTGGTATCCAATGCAGGCAATGAAGTTGCGAGTTTAAATAGCCGGCGTGAAGATACCCGCGCCTCCTCTCCACACTAGCTAATGTTTTTTTCTTTACTGCTATCAGCATTATGCCATGGCGTGACTTACTCAAGCAATCTTATTTTATTGATTAATACATTTTTTATCAGACAAATTACAAATTTTTACTATAAAGTACGCTCGTGCATTCTTTTTAATTTTTAAATCCTGGACGTTGAGGCAAGGATGTAGGCTCTGATTCTCTCCCTGCCTCCCCTCTGGCTTCATCTGCACCCTTGGACTGCCCAGCTCCATCTCCTACTAGCTTGAGGTGACCGATCTGTCAGAGCTTCCCTTGTACTTTTCCTCTGCTCAAATCCTCATTATCCCTTCTTTGCCTCTGTGTTTTTTCTGACCTACTGATAGTAATTTACATCTGCTTCAACATTATTTCCTGCTCAGCGTCCCGAAAACTACCCCTATTATTATATAATACTATCAGTACTTCCTTCGCGCCTGATCATCTAAATCTGCGCTAAACTCCCAATTCTACCCCTCCCTAGCAACCTGTTTTCTCATGTCCACGCAAGACCCCAACCCCTTTCTCATATTCCCCCACTTGCTTTTCTAATGTTTGTCTTTCCATTGTTCTCACCCTGTCCCCTATTGTACACAATGCTGTCTCCAATCTTCGCCCCTAATTATCACATCCAGCCTCCTCCCCTCCAGATTGCGTCACCTCATCATTTTCTCATATATCTATATGCGCCATATCAGTTTTCATTTGCGCGTCATCAGCCGGTGGCCAATTGGAGAGAGGGTCATGGCAACAGCGTCGAGATGGCGGCTATTTTGGATCTGACAGACTAAAAATAGGCAACTTTTGGGCACAAAATCTTCATAAGTTCAAGTCTCTAAAGTTTAAGTCTCTGGATTTAAGTCGCTGGAGTTTAAGTCTCTGGATTTAAGTCTCTGGATTTAAGTCGCTGGAGTTTAAGTCTCTGCATTTTGTTGTGGATCAATAAGACAACGAGTTCAAATTATTATGATATCTGATGCCCTTGCTAGCTGGGCTCGTCGGTATTGTCTACTTTTTATTTTGCTGACTTGGCTTATAAAAATAATAGGCGTTGTCAAGGGAAGGGACATAGACTGCTGCGCGTTTAAGTCAATAAACTTAATAGTACGAATACGCAACATCTCCCTTTCAACAAAAGTTTGCACACCCCATCTCCCCCATCACTCCTTAGTATTTCTTCATGTTAGGAATCACTTGGAGTCTCTCAGGGGGTCGCACCAGTCGGCCTGATCTTGTCTGGATCTCTGGCCGGTCGGTAGATTCTGGTTCTTGCCGAAACTGAACTCGCTTTGTTTGGTGCGATCTAGTGGTGCTCCGCTTCTGAGGTGGTGCTTGCAGTGCTGTAGGTCTGTCGGTTTTTCTCCCTGAGTCAGCTTCGGCGGCCACCGCAGGGAATCTCCTCCTGATGAACCGTCGGTTTCGTCTTAGGATTCGTCCACTATTTAGCCGGATCAAGTAATCTCGATTTCTCATTGCCTCCACGATACTACCATGCTTATCCCATTGCTTTGTTGTGTGACTCTGAACTACCACTCTGTCGTTCACCTTTAGGGGTGGCAGTTCTCGAGCTGTCTTGTTGTAGTGTTTGACAAATTTCTCCCTTACACTGGTTGCTCTCGCTTCAATTTCATCAGCTGCTTTCTGCCATTCTTTTGCGAATGATCGTCTATGAGCTGGCAGCAAATCCCGGACTGGGTGACCGAACAGGATTTGCGCCGGCGACCTGCCGTCATACCTTAGCGTGTTGCAAAATATCAATATCCCTTGGCAAAATTTATCCCAGTCAATTTTCTCTGAGTGCATATTCCACGCAACTCGCAGAAGCTTTTTCATTTCTTTTACCGCTGATTCGGCTCTGCCATTGCTCTGGGCATAAGTCGGAGATGATATTCTGTGTTCCACTTTCCATCTTCGCAAGAAAGCGGCGAAAGAATCCGAGCTAAACTGTGGACCCCCATCGGACCAAAGAATCTCTGGTGCTGACTTCTCGCAGAATCGCTGTCTTAAGGCATTTATGACCTTTGACGTCGGAGCGCTGGGTCCGAATGCGTTCACAGCTGGCCAACCAGATAAGCCGTCTACAATAACCAGGTATTGGTTTCCAGCATAGGACAGTAGATCTACGTGTACCTCTTGGAAAACTCTTTCTGGTAGCGGCCTTGTTTTCATGGGCTCTTTCTGCTGGCTCGGCAGGTGTCTTTGGCAGCTCTCGCATTCCTTTGCTGCCTGCTCAATTTCGTTATTTATTCCGGGCCAGTAGAAGCTATCTTTGGCTCGCTGTTTCATCTTTACAGCTCCTTGAGGCATGAGCTTCAGTTTGTCCAGAGTTTCTCTTCTTAGTGACTTTGGGATGACTATTCGTCGCCCGCACAATAGAAATCCTCCGTCTATCGACAGCTGATCCCGCATGTTCCAGTAAGGTCGCAGATTATCCGGTAGCTGGTTTTTCTCATTTGGAAAGCCATTTTCAACAAGTGCTTTCAAGTCTCTTATCTCCGGATCCTTTTCAGCTGCATCGAAGACTTCTTTGTCGGGAATGGAGAGTATCGAAATGTAATCCAGGGCTTCGCCTGCGATGCTATCGATGTCAGTGTCACTATGTTCTAAGATTTCGTCTTCTGGACAAGCTTTCTGCACTGGTGCTCTTGACAGCGCGTCAGCGTCTTCGTTGTCTTTGCCTTTGATCCATCTGACACTATAGTTAAAGACATCCAATTTCTGTCTCAGTCGCTGCAGTCGTGTGTTTTCTATTTGGTCTAGAGTGTATCTGTTAAGAATTGGCTCCAGAGGTTTATGATCCGTGACAATTTCAAATTTCGGTAGGCCCTCTAAAAATAGTCGGCATTTCTTGGCGGCCCACGCGATCCCCAACAACTCGAGCTCAATCATAGCATATCTCTGTTCGGCATCGGATAGGAACCTGGATCCCGCTTGTACAACTTGCCATTTGCCGTCTTTTTGCATCTGCTTTAGGAGAAATCCCAGACCTTTTAATCTAGAGGCGTCCGTGTGCAGTGCAGTAGGGTGGTTCGCATCATAATATGCTAATATCGGTACTTCTGAGAGCTTCTGTCTCATCTCTTCGAATGCTTTATGGTGCAGATCACTCCATAGAAATTATCTATTCTTCTTAAGTAGCTCCCGCAGTGGCTTAGCGAGCTCTGCAATCCTCTCATTGAACGAACTAATCTGGTTTACGAGACCAAACCATGCTCTGATATCCGTTGTGTTGTTCGGTTGTGGGAACTCACTAATAGCTTTGGTAATTTCGGGGTCTATCGAGTATCCTCCAGGACTGAGTTTAAATCCTGCAAACGTAACAGATTGCTCTGCAACCTTGAACTTTTGCGAATTCAATGCGATCCCAAATTCTCTGCATCTGGACAAGAACTTCCGAACGGCGCGAAGGTGTTCCTTCTTATCGGCATGAGCAAGAATTATGTCATCAACTACGTGATTAGTGTGTTGCATTCCTTGCAGTGCTTCATCAATCCTGCGGTTGTAGTGTTCAGATATTGAACTGATCCCAAATGGTGCTCTAATGTACATATATCTCCCAAATGGCGTTATAAAAGTCGTGAGCTTCTGAGAATCCTGGTCGAGTGGTATCTGGTGGTAGCCTTTGAGTGCATCCACGGTGGTGTAGTATTTAGCATTTGATGGTAGTCTGGACACGACTTCGAATGGTGTGTTACTCTGGTACCTTTCTCGCATCACGAACTTATTCAAGTTTCGCAGGTCTACGCACAGGCGAATCTTATTGGAGTTCTTTTTCGGTTGTACTGTAATAGGAGCGCACCAATCAGTTGGCTCTGTTACCTTTACTATTATGTTTTGTGCCTCTAGTTCGTCTAGTTCTTCCTTCAGCTTTGGTTTTAATGGTTCTGCAATTCGTCTTGGTGTGGTCACAGAGAATGGGACGGCGTCTTTTCTCAGCCTAATCGTGAACTTCTCACCAGGCATTGGGTTTACTTTGCCACTGAATATATCGGAGAACTCTGATATCAGCCGGTCTTTTAGAGTGTTGTCAGGATGGATTTCACTAGAGACAGCTGTGATGTCTTGTTTGTCCTCTAGCGGAAGCGGTTTCGGGAAGTCGGGATGAATCAAGCGCAGTTTCTTACAGGTCTGTCGGGAAATGACGGGATGTCTGATGTTGCGAAGCACGAATACTTCGCACCTTGCCGTCGTCGCTCCCATGCGCATCTCAACTATTAGGCTCCCGAGGTTCGCTAATTCACGTCCATCTACTGATTTTGGTCGAATTTCGCTGTCCAATAGGTTCTCCGGTTCTTCACCGATTAGCTGAAGCTCCTTCTCAGAAATGGCGTTGATGCTGGCCCCTGTGTCAGGTAGAAAGTCTATTGTGGCCCATGTAGATTGGCACTTTACTTGGATTTTCACCAATTGGAGCTGGTTTTCAGTAGCTGATAATATCGCTCCTAACTCCGAATCAACTGTGCTTATTCTTCCTGTCTTCGTCGATGTGCATTGCTTGGCGAAGTGATTGGCTTTGCCGCATTTTGCGCAAGTCTTTTTCCAGGCTGGGCACTTTTCCTTTTTGTGTTCATGTAGGCGCCCGCAAAACTTGCACGGTCTACTGCCGTTTGGTGTTTTCTTAGGTTTCGTTTTGTCAGAGCAGTCAGCTGCTGGACGCGTTGCAGTTGATTTACTCCTTCGATATGCTGATTGGCCTCGTATGGCTGAAATATCTTGTTCGCCTGTCATGATTGCGCACTTCTTCTTTGAAGACTCAGCTGATTCGCATATCTGCTTGGCTTTTTCTAACGTCAGGTTGTTCCCTTCTTCTAATAGTCGCTCGACTACTTTGCTATCTCGATGTCCAGTCACAATTCGATCTCGTAACTGATAGGCCTCGCAGTTGGCACAACACCTAGAGAAATTACACCTGCTAGCGATTTCTTTCAGTGTCAGGAACCAGTTACTGAAAGATTCGTCAGCCTGTTGGTTGCGTTGCCAAAATTCTCTACGTTCGAAAGTTTCGTTTCTCTCACCCGTGATGAAGGATTCGAGTGCTTCCAGGATATTATCTGGGTCATTTTTCGTCTTCTCGGTCAAGTTCGGTAGATTCTCGACGACTTTCAGAGTTTCTAGGCTAAGAGCAGTTTGTAGAGCGCATAGTCGTAGTCGTTTCTTCTGAGCACTCTCCCTTAAGTCAGCCAGTCCTGAGATGATCTCGAAACTTTGCCATGTCTGCAGCCATTGAGAAAACAAGTTTCTCTGCGACTCTAAGTCGAACTTTGGCACTGAACGGATGTCGATCTTAGGCATCTCTGTTATCGGCAAGGTGATTCCCCTTGAAGGTGACGCTGAGGTTGCTCTCCCGCGTCGCGACGCCATGTTGTGGATCAATAAGACAACGAGTTCAAATTATTATGATATCTGATGCCCTTGCTAGCTGGGCTCGTCGGTATTGTCTACTTTTTATTTTGCTGACTTGGCTTATAAAAATAATAGGCGTTGTCAAGGGAAGGGACATAGACTGCTGCGCGTTCAAGTCAATAAACTTAATAGTACGAATACGCAACACATTTAAGTCGCTGGAGTTTAAGTCTCTGGATTTAAGTCGCTGGAGTTTAAGTCCCTGCATTTAAGTCGCTGGAGTTTAAGTCTCTGGAGTTTAAGTCTCTGGAGTTTAAGTCTCTGGAGTTTAAGTCTCTTGAGTTTAAGTCTCTGAAGTTAACGTCGCTGGATTTAAGTCGCTGAAGTTTAGTCCCTGGCGTTTATGTCCCTGGAGTTTAGTCTCTGAAGTTTAGTCTCTGGAGTTTAGTCTCTGAAGTTTAGTCTCTGGAGTTTAGTCTGTAGAGTTTAGTCTCTGAAGTTTAGTCTCTGGAGTTTAGTCTCTGGAGTTTAGTCTCTGAAGTTTAGTCTCTGGAGTTTAGTCTGTAGAGTTTAGTCTCTGGAGTTTAGTCTGTAGAGTTTAGTCTCTGGAGTTTAGTCTCTGGAGTTTAGTTCCTGGAGTTTAGTTCCTGGAGTTTAGTCCCTGGAGTTTAGTCTCCGGAGTTTAGTTCCTGGAGTTTAGTCCCTGGAGTTAAGTCTCTGGAGTTTAGTCTCTGGAGTTTAGTCTCTGGAGTTTAGTCTCTAGATTTTAGTGTCTGGAGTTTAGTCGCTGGAGTTTAGTCTCTGGAGTTTAGTCGCTGGAGTTTAGTCTCTGGAGTTTAGTCTCTGGAGTTTTAGTCTCTGGAGTTTAGTCTCTGGAGTTTAGTCTCTGGAGTTTAGTCTCTGGAGTTTAGTCTCTGGAGTTTAGTCTCTGGAGTTTAGTCTCTGGAGTGAGACAGATGTTCTAGGAACGCCCGTTCCAAGTTGGGTTTAACGCCTGTATAACTTTGAACATAGACTCATGTTTGAGTCAACACAAGCCCAGCATCTAGACAGGCTCTGAGCCTCTGCCCTGTTCTATCGGGCCATCATCGAGCACCATAATGGTCGGCTATTGCCGCCCATATCACCAGCGCTTCGCTGCTCAACTGTACTCTGCCGCACCCTGCCAAGAACCAGCCCCCTCAAAAGCCGCTGTCTCGGCCCGTAGCCTCGCTCTCTCTCTCCCCCGTGCCAGCCGCCGGTAAGTTCTGTATTTGCTTTTACTGTTAATTGCCCTTGTATTAATTAGAACCTTAAACTGTCTATTCGGGGCTTGTGCACCTGTAGGATTGAGCCAATATTGCTATGATAATATATTAGCGTGCTGTTTCTGTGTTGCGTATTCTTAGGCTATGAAAGCTTCATCAGTAACTATAAACATAGAATTTCATTTTTCAATTCGCCTTGATTAAGTTATCCATGGCTTGCTAAGCCTTCACCTTGGGCGGTGGGGGAAGTTAGGGAAGGTTAGCGACCGAACTTCCGAGGCCGGTCCTGGTAGCAAAACCTAGTTAAGCAGACAAGCTCGCACTGACGCGTTCAGAACCTGCAGAGCTCATGTTTCTTCCCTATTACTCTTAGTAGTCAGTCTCCGGGGCTTTCCATCGCACAGCCTCCAAGAGTCCCCTGCACAAAAGCCCTCAGTGCATGAACCGTCGATTCCAATAGAAGCCCGTGCAGTGTCCCCATTTCGGCTACTGTCTGTTTCTCTGCTAGCTAAAACTCCCAAATTATCTATCTGGGTGGAGCTCTGGCTTTGACAGACCTGGAAGGCCACGCGGTGCGCCAGTTTCATACAGAATGGTGGCAGCCTTGGGGCTCATGCTATGACCCCAAGATCAATTAACATCGCAGCTGCAGCAGGATAGAAGTAGGACCTTGCCCTCAGGCCCCGGCTACCATTACATCTTCCTCAGGGCGGGTTCGCACGGAACTGAAGGCCTGTGAGCGTCAGCCCCAGTTCATAGGGGGCTCATAGCTATTTCCCAGCTGGTCATGACCCTATCTTTTCTCCTTAAGGTTTTGATCGCATCGTCTGCTTTTTTTCGTGAAGTGTTGACGCCACGTCACGGGACAGATTTGAAGAATTTCCAAGTAAAATCACAGGTGATCGAGTTTGTAGGAATGTTAAGCAGCTGTGCATCCAAAGTGTCAATGCGGAGTTTTTTTTCATTCTCGATATTATTTGATTTTCGTGAATTTAGCTTCATGAAGCTTTTAAGCTGCGATTACGCTCGTATGTTTTTGTGTTTCCAAATTTAAATTTTTTATTAGCAAGCCAAGAGCAAAAAGACTCCAAAGCCTGCGAAAAAAGCTAGGTCGAGCTCGGATATTGCAAAACGATCTGGTTCTTTAATTTTCTGAGAAATTTTATGAAAATGAGGGTCTATCACAGCTTGCTAGGACTCAGATGGCACCCTGCTCTTAAAGCGTATCAAGATTCTGATTAAGCATGCCGAATCGCAAGCTGATATTTTAGAAGACTCGAGAGGGATCAGTGAAATACTCAAGATTGCCTCTCTGCTGCTTTAATGTCGATATTGCCGAGAAAGCTGACACAGACTCCGATCTATTATTACTATTAGCAAAACACTCACTTCTTTGGACCGCATCCGCAATACCTTGAGTTGTAAACAGCCCCTGGACAAGTCCTAGAAAGATCTAACCTAAGCGCAGAATAAAAAGGACTGCAGGAAATCGAGTAAATTTCCACGAAAAAGGAATAATTTATTGACGTCACTTCAAAGTTTTCCCTACGACAAAAATTAGCATCTATCTTTAGCTTTTTCAGCTAGCCGCTCACCGTACCTCCTTTGACGCTACAAAATTTTCTCTGATGCGAGCTTTTTTTTAAGGCTCAGTAGCTCACAAGGCGCTCTCTGCCTCCCCTTTCACTTCCTGAAACTTCAGTCACTGCCGAAGTCCCAATCTCTGCGACTCCAATTAGTTGCTTCCGAAAGGAGGCAAAAATCCAGGTAAAGCTGGTCTGAGCGGAGCGCAGTGGAGCAGATCGGAGAACAGTAATGAGCAGATGAGTCAGTAGGTTGGGATTTCAGCCACTAGTCTGCTTTCTGGGACTGGAGGGAACAACTAGCAATTAAGCGACGCTTCGACTCCGTGAGCTCTTAATTAGTGGGTAGCGGCAATCACGGGGACTGATCTTTGAGTCTGCTTTCCTCCCCGGCTGTCTGACTTTGGTGCTCAGAGCTATTATCTTCCATACAGTTAAGCATGGGTGATGCTGAGGGACCGCTGCTGCCTTCCTTTGTAGACAATTACATGGAGACAACTGCTCCAGGCTTGCTTATTGTGTCACTGTTGTATTGGTAGGCAGAGCCTTTAAGTAACGGTTAGAAATTGTATATTTAATTCTAAACAAGGGATTTATAATAAAGCTTTTATTCAATTTAAAATACGATTGAGCTACCGTAATAGGTAATAACTGTACATAATTCTGGATTTTTTGAAGATAATTAATGATAAAAAATTGAACGTCATGGTAATTGTTCCATTCATATCGAATACATTTTAGCGCACCATGAAGCCCGGCATAAAGTTGGACTATTTAGGAAGTTCACGCATCGCTCATCCGTTCAGAGGAGGCGAAAGATAAGTACGTAATATTATAAAATTGATAGATAAAAAAAGTTAATATACACATTTGAATTATTCGGGAGACGGCACTACCAATTACGAGCTAAGTATAAAATAAAGCCTCCCGTAATTTCTCCAAGGCTAAGAAACCGCGTCCTCAAACGTGCCTAGGCCATAGGCAACGAAATCAGAAACGTCTCCTCAACCGTGCCTAGGCCATAGACAACGAGATCAGCAGCGTGTCCTCAACCGTGCCTAGGCCATAGACAACGAACTCGGAAACATCTCCTCAACCGTGGCCTAGGCCATAGACAACGAAATCAGAAACGTCTCCTCAGTTGTGCCTAGGCCATAGACAACGAAATCAGAAACGTCTCCTCAGTCGTGCCTAGGCCATAGACAACGAAATCAGAAACGTCTCCTCAGTCGTGCCTAGGCCATAGGCAAAGAAATCAGAAACGTCTCCTCAGTTGTGCCTAGGCCATAGACAACAAAATCAGAAACGTCTCCTCAGTTGTGCCTAGGCCATAGACAACGAAATCAGAAACGTCTCCTCAGTTGTGCCTAGGCCATAGGCAACGAAATCAGAAACGTCTCCTCAGTTGTACCTAGGCCATAGAGACAACGAAATCAGAAACGTCTCCTCAGTTGTGCCTAGGCCATAGACAACAAAATCAGAAACGTCTCCTCAGTTGTGCCTAGGCCATAGACAACGAAATCAGAAACGTCTCCTCAGTTGTGCCTAGGCCATAGGCAACGAAATCAGAAACGTCTCCTCAGTCGGGCCTAGGCCATAGGCAACGAAATCAGAAACGTCTCCTCAGTTGTGCCTAGGCCATAGGCAACGAAATCAGAAACGTCTCCTCAGTCGTTGCCTAGGCCATAGGCAACGAAATCAGAAACGTCTCCTCAGTTGTGCCTAGGCCATAGGCAACGAAATCAGAAACGTCTCCTCCGTTGTGCCTAGGGCCATAGGCAACGAAATCAGAAACGTCTCCTCAGTCGTGCCTAGGCCATAGGCAACGAAATCAGAAACGTCTCCTCAAGCGTGCCTAGGCCATAGACAACGAAATTAGGGGGCACATAAACTAAAATTCACAAGTAGTATGGGTTAGCAGAACCCTGCCTAACACAGGGGAGATAGGAGGCGGTGCAATGCATTGGGATAGTGGGGAGGACCGCCAATCTCTTTACACTGGAGAGACTTTACACTGCGGACATAGGAAGGCGGTCAGCCAATCTTTATTGGAATGAGGAGAGGTGGTCCTATGTGCACGGGATAGAGCTAGCAGAACCCTGCCTAACACAGGGGAGATAAGAGGCGGTGCAATGCATTGGGATAGTGAGGCAGGACCGCCAATCTCTTTACAGTGTGTTGAGCATAGTATTTAATCGGAGACCTGGAAACCCTTAGCACCGCCCTTTAGAGTTCTACAGCACTAATTGAATATTTCTGTGACTGGCCTGGAGAGTCCTGGCCTGGACAGAGCCCTGCATAACACAGAGAGATAAACAGATGAGACAATGCCAAGTCTGATAAGCGCACCTGGAGAGCATGTGTCGGGGGAGGAGGGGGGTGATGTGGTTGGTGGGATAGAAGTTTGGGGTGGATGATTGGTTTGGAGGGGGTTGGGATTGGTTGAAATTGAGTGGATTGGGGATGGGAAGCAAATTTACGTACATTTTTTAATGTGATGGGGTGATGCAGTGAATTTTTTGGGTATAAAAGGCTTGCAATGTACAGATTAATTAAAAGTTCAGGTGTGTCTTGCTGACTTTAAAGCAATTTCTTTTCGATTTGCGTCAACTGAAAATGAAGACTAAGAGCATTGACTGTTGCGCTACATTTGAAGTATGCCTCACGTGCAAACAAATGTTTTGTCGGCTCAGTGAACCAAATCGTCACGAGAGCTGCACAAATACACCTTCAATGTTTGCTGCAATGCGGCCTCGTAAAAGAGCGCGACGAAACAGGAAGAAGTAGTTTCAAAGCACAATCGCGGACCATCGACAGCTTACCCAGTGGCGATGATGGGATGCGCAATTTTCGGCGAATCGTAATGCAAAAGGCCAATCAGATTTCTGCTGAAAGGATCACTGCACGACAGGCTCTCAGTCAAGTTATTAACGGCGTTATCATAGAGGCCTGCTCCAGCGATGACGACTTTGTCGAGACGCAGCCAACTGCGGCTCAGGTTGTTGGACGGCCTCCGGAGGTCAGGGGCAAACAAATCAGAATGGGATTCGCCGTTTAGCCCGCTAGACGAAGAGCCGGGTGAAGATTGGGGGATTGAGAGCGGCGACGTTGAAAATCAATCGCCTGGCACTGGCTGACCCGGCCAGCTCCGCTCTGCCGCCGCCGCTTGGGATTGCTTGACCCGGGGGGTGTTTCTCGAAAGCAACTTACGATAGACCATAGACGTAAGTTTGGTAAGCTGCACTTATGTGTTGCTCGAAGGGCTCGCAAGTTGGCTTTGCGTAAGATTGATCGCAACTTTACGAGCTCGTAATTTTGCGCAAAAGGCAGTTTCTCGAAACGTGATTAAGTCTATGGTCTAATTTACGATTGATCGTAAACTTGCGACTGCTCGGCACCAGACGTAAGACGCACTTAGGCACTAATCGCAGTACGAGAAGCTTTAGTCAAGCCAAGTCAAGTTAGACTTTAGCCAAGACACTATTGAAACTGTCGTCTAACCCATCCAAGCGTCAGCCCAACTTCACCTAGTTCTAATATCTCACATAGTTTTAAATAGTGGCCATTTAGAAGTTGAAACAAACTACACCATTTTACAGAGAAAATTTTATGATTTTTTTATTCAATTTATTATAACAATAATATATTTCCAGCAACAAAAAAAATATTATAAACTACTATGTCGATCTACTTTATCTATAAATGAGCTCTAGTTCAACTTCTATGTTGAACAGCATGGAAGATATGACTAGAAAAGTAAAAAAATGTCATCTTAGCACAAAAAATGGCAACAACATGTAGTGTATTTTTCCTATCTAAAAAACGCAATTTTTTGTACACAAAATCTATCATAACTTTTTTATTACTCAACCAATTTCATATAAGTTGAGGCCATACTCATAGGCACCACGGTACATCCCATATACGCGCAAAAGAGATATTTACAGATTTATGACCATAGACATGCAACTTTCGGCTCACATACGACTTACGAACAGCGTAAGTCAGCAGCAAAGTCTAAGTGAGTTTTGAGAAAATGCGTCTACGACTGAACTTACGCCTACACGCTAAAGTGTTATTTCTTACGAATCTAACTTACCATAAGAAACTTACGTGGGCGTTTCTGAGAAACAACCACCCCGGCCAGCTCCGCTCTGCCGCCGCCGCTTGGGGATTGCTGACCCGGGCCCAGCTCCGCTCTGCCGCCGCCGGGGATTGCTGACCCGGCCAGCTCACGCCTCGCCCGCCGCCTTGGGATTGCTAGACCCGGCCAGCTCCGCTCTCCCCGCACGCCGCCTGGCCACTCCCAGCGCTGTGAATCCTATCTGACTCAATCCTGGACATGCTTCTAGGCTGCAACCTAATAATGCCCCCCCAGTGCACCATCCGTGGAGCAATGCTCCAGAGTCAGGTGTAGCAAGCGGTATGCTAGTAGGATTCGCTAGTTTCTAGGCCAACCAGTCGGTGCGGGTATATGCCATCCATTTCGGTGACAACATTATTTCCTTTGTTCTTTGTAAAATAGGTATCGATAGGCATGTGAGATATTTGCTGGTACCATCGAATATACTGTTAGAATAATCTAAAAAGAACAACATGAAACTAGGATGAATGGAATGGATATTTTTGAGAAGGCTTTTTTTATGTGTGAATTTATCAATTGACTTTGAATAGGAGTGAAAAATTACAAGATTTCTCAGAAAAACGGGGCAAACTCTCTAGTATTAAATACAAAGTCTTTTATTACTCTGCAATTATTTTGAAAGTTTCGCTTCTGGATAGAAATCTTGTTTTTGACTTAATTTCGAGTTTCTTTCGTCGTGTTTTTAAAAACTAGCTAGCTGTATTATAAAATTGCAAGGTGGAAAATTGTGTGAGCTAAATCTAATAGCTTTCAGAATAAGTACAAGAAATATGACAGAACTTTCCATAAAAAATTTCAGAGGATTGCTGTCGTTAGAAAAAACTCAGGTCTAGGACATATTGGTGATTTTTAATGTGGAAAAGATAAGTGCAAGATGTGTATTTATAGATTAGATATCTCTTGAAATTCGTTTTTGGGCAGAAATAGAATTATTGAAAAGATCAAAATATCACATTCGTTTAATTATCATATATTTACATTTTCAGCATTCAACCCGTCTTTAAAGTTACTGGCTTTTGGTAATGGAATGCAGCTCTGTAGACCTGAGTGAATCAGATGAAGGAGAAAATGACTGGAGCGAATCTGATGAAGGAGCGGCTGGTGACTGGAGCGAATCTGATGAAGGAGCGGCTGGTGACTGGAGCGAATCTGTTGAAGGAGCGGCTGGTGACTGGAGCGAATCTGTTGAAGGAGCGGCTGGTGACTGGAGCGAATCTGATGAAGGAGCGGCTGGTGACTGGAGCGAATCTGATGAAGGAGCGGCTGGTGACTGGAGCGAATCTGATGAAGGAGCGGCTGGTGACTGGAGCGAATCTGATGAAGGAGCGGCTGGTGACTGGAGCGAATCTGATGAAGGAGCGGCTGGTGACTGGAGCGAATCTGATGAAGGAGCGGCTGTGACTGGAGCGAATCTGATGAAGGAGCGGCTGGTGACTGGAGCGAATCTGATGAAGGAGCGGCTGGTGACTGGAGCGAATCTGATGAAGGAGCGGCTGGTGAATGGGAGCGAATCTGATGAAGGAGCACCAGAGTTGCAATATAATGCGGATAGAGATTCGTTTGACAGGCGAGCGTCCGGTGAAGAAGCTATTGATGAGCCAAATAATTTCAAATAAACTGGATTGAGCAGGATGCAAGCACTTCAGTCGTAGAAGTTCATGATTTGGAAAATTGTGGTAAGAATGTTTTTGTACTTGGTTGTCTCTAGAAAAATTTTCGCAGCATAGATACACAAATTAGAGAGAATCTTAGATTTAAATTTACTGTGAAAAATACGAATGACGTTGCATAGTTGTTAAAAATAACACTAATAACCAGTCAAAATACTTAGTTGTCTCCGTGATAATTCACTGTCTGAAACAATTCCTCTCCAGAATAAGTCCTTTCAAAATAATTCCTTAGCGAAAATATATCCTTGCCTAATACGAGCTAAGTCCTCACTGAAATGAAATAATGGTTAAATTAAATATTTTTGCGATGATTCCCATGGATAAATTCCTCACATCAATTACTCGTACAACCTGTCCGAGATCATTCCTGTCTGAAAAAATTCTTTGCGAAACATAAAATTTCTGAGAAAAAAATCGCTCCGTGAAAAATCACTGATAAAATTTTCTAAACCATTTTTTTCGCAGGTGTCTAGGAAGCTGAGATCATAGAGCGCATAACGGAATCCTGCAAGTTTTTCGCTACACACAAAGGATGGACCTATCGAAGCGCTTGCTTTGTGGCAGCATGCAAAAAAAATTTGGTGAGACAAGCTCTTTGCACCAAGCTAATGGATCCGAGCAAATTGTTTCGCGCACAGTTGCGCTTCAATGTACAGATGAAACGAGTCAGAGGCAGGGAAGTTATTTCAGAGGAGAATAAATGGATCAGCAGCTGTCTAGAGCAAATAGATACTCCTGAAGACTTTGACGCTTGGTGGCTGCAACAAGTGGGAGCCTGTGAGCGCATGATTGATTGTCTAAATACCAATGGGAGTGGCTGGATCTTAGAGGCTGCCAATATTCTCGATCTGTGTTGCTCATGGTGATCGAATTCGTTCTACATCGGAAGAAGCAGCAGCTTTGTACTCCCAGAGGCGCTTAAGCGGAAAAAGCAGTAATCAATGCACCCAGTGAGGGAAACAATTGTTTTCTTTATGCCTGCTTAGCTGTTATTCATCATGGCTCTGAGACTCTACGCAAGGCACCTCACTTGCTCTCCACGTATCGACCTTGGCTAGAAGAGATTAATCTTAATGGCGTTGATCTACCCATCAAATTGAATGACTTGAATATCATTGAGTTGCAGAATCCAAAATTTGCTTCACTGTCCTCACATGGCATGAAGGCCGCGTGGATGTTCTGCGGCAGCCGAAAGCCAATGTTGCAGCAGGAAGGCGCGTAATTCCATTGCTCTACTTAATTAATGAAGAGAATGACAATCATGAGGAAAATGACGTAGATTCAGCTCCTGAAGGTCACTGGTGTGGTATTGTTAACTTAAATCGACTTCTCAACAGCAAGGAGGGCCTTCATCAGCGAAAGTGGTGTGAGCGCTGTTTGTCTGGATTTCGCTCGGATGATCGTTTGGTTCAGCACAGACGAGAATGCTATCAGAATGATAACCGCAACATTCGCGAGGTGATGCCAGCCCCAGACAATAACATCCTTCAGTTCACAAACTGGGGGAAGACTATTTCTCCTCCTTTCGTTGTTACGCTGACTTCGAAGCTTTCAATTCTCCATGCGCTCGAAATTTGACTAAATCTCCCGTTGGTGACGTTGATGCATCATCGAACAACAAAAATGCGGAGGCTGGCCCTCAAGTTCGCCTGACAGAGCATCGCCCCGCCGCTGCTGGCTATGTTCTTCTGCAAAGAGAGGATACGATTGGTCCTAAATTACGCAATGAAGACTCTTGTCTAAAGCTGTTTTCCGAAGAAGATTCCGAAAGCTGCATCGAAAAGTTTCTGAAATCACTGGAAGAACTTGGTAAAGAAATCTATCTATGGAATAAGACTCATAGTCATCAGCCAAAAGTTGTCGATGCCCAATCTATCAAGAAAAATACAACGAATCTACGACTTGCCACTACTGTGGATCTGCTTTCCTAGAACCGTCACTGAAGCATTGGGATCATGACCATTTAAATGGCGAATTTAAGGGGGCTTCTTGTGCCGACTGCAACTTGAGAGCTCAGCTCAAGCGACGCTTCTTGCCAATTTTTTCATAACCTTGCTGGATATGACCTACATCTTCTATTTTCTACTGCACTGAGACGGATGAAGGTTGGAAACTGAGTGTCGTTCCTCAGTCAATGGAGCGCTACTTGTCTTGGAAGGCTGAGTTTGTGGTGGATGTTTTTGACGTTAATGGGCAGCAAAAACCAATCTCGTTTACTCTTCAATTTTAGACTCTCTGCAGTTTCTGAACAGTAGCCTTGAAAGTCTGATGCGAAACATGGAATCTAGACAACTGCCACCTCACAATGCAAATGAAAAAACGGTTTCCGCATGTCACCGACAAAGTCCTACTTGCGAAAGGAGTTTTCTTATGATTTTTTGCAAAGTGCGCAGATCTGTTAATAACGACACTGCCTCAACAACAGGATTTCTTCAACTTACTGACCAAGACGGAATGCAGCGACGCCGACTACCAACACGCTCAGCAAGGCATGGAATGAATGTTGAATCCAAGAACCTTTGGCGACTACATGATGAGCTAC